>APFE031234391.1:0-63104 GCA_000404065.3 Pinus taeda
TTCTTGTTTTCCCAAATGACGAGCTCTTTGTCTGAGGTAGGCTGTACTGGGTCATTGATTCCTTCTCCGACACACACTCCTTTCCACAACTCATTGAAAATGAGGGTGTGTTTTGTCATCCAGGACCATTCAGGATAGTTCTCCTTGACAGTGATAACTATTCCCACCATGGATATGATTGAATGCATTCTGTAAAAAAAATACTTCTGCTGATAGAAAAATACTTATGCTGATATATAGTAAAATGTACTCAAAAAGGCATTCTCAAAAGATTTAAATCTCTTCCTTATATACCAATATGGACGGCAATACCATGCAGTCAACGTACCAAAAATAAGGGGCTCAATACAATTTCATATAAGGGGCTCAATACAATTTCATGTGTTAAACAGAGTGAAGAGTACACATTTTTACATGTCAAAAATCTTCAAGTATATACCACAAAAAACTTCAGAGTATATGCCAGCGATAATGATATTATCTCAAACACAAAAAAAAGATTTTGTGTTTAGTTTAGCAAAACCCTGAAATAAAGCTCAGTTCGCTGCACTAAACAAATGCACAGCAAATGCACTACTCCACAGACAGCCCCAGAGAAAATTTGTTCTCAGATAGGAAAGCACAGCCTTCAATCTTCAATAGTGGCTTTCTCACTCATATATATATATACCATCCAAAATAACTTTCGAATATCCTTCTTCAACGTAGCAAATGTTTTTTTTTAAAGGCAACAGATTAATCACATTAAACGTATTTGAAAGTGTTGAGGGTTTCATTAAAGAGTCACAGTTAATAATTTAAGAAAGCCGATGATACGGTTCAACATTTAGAAAAACCCCAAGCAGGGTACTCTATGGAGACTCTCGAAATTCATATGCAAGTCTTTCACACAACCGATACTCCTCGTTTCAGCGTGCAATTTATGGTTTAATATGCACTGTTCTAAAAAACGATATGCGTACCATTTCAAGGGAGCAGCTGCTGCGTACTGGAGCAGGGCATATATAGGAGGAGCTGCTGCATACTAGGAGAGCAACGTACTGGAGCAGCACAAAAGATTTGGAAATGGGACCTGCATAGGCCACCACAATGAAACGCTTCAGCACTCCATCCTGACACACAATAGCGCGACCTTCACCACAATGAAACGCTTCAGCACTCCATCTTGACACAACAGCGCGACCTTCAGCACAATGAAACGCTTCAGCATTCCATCTTGACACACAACAACGCGATCTTCACCACAATGAAACGCTTCAGCACTCCATTGATTGAGGTTTTATTATGGGTTGTTTAATAATTTCAATTTCTAGTAATTACTCATTTTTTTGTTTCTAATTTTATTTCTTTTTCATTTAACTTTTTAACTTTTTTCTTTTGTATTGTTTTCATTTTAGTAAATTATAAATTTTCCTCCATATTTTAATTTTAAGATGACTTATTATTATATTAAAACAAATTTTAACAAATTCAATTCATTATAAAAAAATTATATATTCAATAAAATAACATACATAAAAAATTAAAACATTTATTTATAAGCAAATATTAGTAATTATATTTTTAATTTTTATTATAATAATACGATGTTATTTTACGATGAAATATGTTTATTAATTTTTTATTTAATAACTTTATTTTAAGTTTGTAGTCCTATAGTACCAATCATTTATAAAATTTAATAAATATAAATTTTATATTTTTCATATTTTAGTTAAATACATTTTTAAGAAACTTCTTATCCATTATACTATAAATCAAATTAAAATTAGTATATTAGAAAAGTACAAACATATTATTTAATATTTAAAGTCCTGGTATTTTTAAAAATATTATCACAATGCTTTTTCACATTTAGAACTATTCTGAGCGCGTGATAAACTTTTGACGTGGAAAAAAAAAAGAAAAATCAACATTGGAAACATAGATGTCCCTCGATCTGAAAAAGTAAACCTAAAGCAATGAAAATAGTTGCTCCAGAAACGTTGATGTTAAGTTTGTCGGAAAATCGCTTTGAGAAAATTTAAAAACGGAAAACATATGGGTAAAGAAAAATAAAAGGTAAAATAAAGTAAAAGGTAACTGATTCGGAATGAAAGTAAAGATAAAATGAAAGTAATGCATGATGTTAAGTTTGTTAGAAAATCGCTATAAAGTAAAAGGTAACGGAATCGGGATGAAAGTAAAGATAAAATTAAAGTAATGCGTGATGTTAAGTTTGTTCGAAAATCGCTTTAAGAAAATTTATAGACGGAAAACATATATCTTGAAATCATAAGAAAGATAAAGTAAAAGGTAACGGAATTGGAATGGAATTAAACATTAGACGAAAGTAAAGAAGATAAAATTAAAGTAATGAAATTGGATGGGTCGAAAACGTTATGGTTAGCTTTGCGTGGAAGATGGTTTTTAGAAAATTCGAAGATGGAAAACATAGGGTTAGAAATATAGGGAAAATTAAAGTTAAAAAACAAAGGAATTGGAAATGAATCATGTTGCAAAAAATAAAAGTAAAATTAAGGCAATAAAATTAGATGCTAGGACATAACGAAAGGAAAAAAAGAACGGAATTGACCATCTTGGAAAAAATAAAATTAGATGCGAGCAAATAACGTTAGTGTTAAGTTTCTGTGGAAAGAGTTTTCAGAAAATTCAAAGATGAAAACATATGGTTCGAAATCTTAAGCTAAATTTCCCACGACAACAGCTAATTTCCCACGCACGACGACTTGATTTAGAAATGGGTGCGCGGGATGTCCTTGACATTTTATTGAGTCCCAAATTCCAGAACATAAAGAGGATTAAGCATGGGTAAGGACTGACCACATGTACATGAGGATTAAGGGTGGGCCTGATACTTCTCAGCCACCCTCTTTGCCTGGAGTTGCTGTGATAATCGCAGCTATTGGTTCACCATGGGTGGTGTTAGCGGTAACGGTGATGGTAGCGAAATTGTCGACGTCGGACGGTATTGACAGCTTCTTAAGCTTTCCCGTTGAATTGTTTCTGAAACTGTTCTCAGACATCAACGTTCCGCGGTTTGTGGTACGGCTGGTAGACTTCCTACTCATGACCAGGTGGCGGTTTATGAGAGTGTTTGTGGCTGTGTTACAGTTCTTAGAGATGCTCTACCACATGAACGCTCCGGGGTTTGTGGTACGGCTGTTAGACTTCCTACTCATGACGGGTCGGTGGTTTGTGAGAGTCTCGCTGATTCTAGTCTTTATGGTGATTTCACCGGTTCTTTGGCCAGGGCTTCTACATTTCAATTTTCCCTCTGGTCAAACAATAAACAATTCTATATTTGTATCAATTTCATAATATTCATATGGTCGGGTAATTGGTTCATATAAAATGAATTTTGTAAAATTAAAATATAAAGATATTTAAAACAATAAATGGAATTAAATGTAATTAAAATATAAAAGGATATAACCATAAATGGGAATTTTGTAAATTTTTAAAAAAACCACAAAAATATAACAATTAATTGAATTTTTATAAATTAAAAACACGAAAGATTATACAATAATGAATGGTAAATTAAAAATATTAATAATTAAGTAGTAATTTTATTTTCAAAGAAAATGTTAAATTACAATTAAGATTAGTGTTTGGTTTTTTTGGGTGCTTATTTGGATTGAAATGTAGTTTTCAAAATTTAATTTAATTATTATTAGTTTTTAGGTGAATGGTAGCTATTTAATATTCACAAAGTATTCTAAAATATTTTTAAGACTAGTTATACATTGAAAATTGAGATTTATTTTTAAAAGTAGTTATGCATTTTTAATTAAATTAATTAATTTTAAAAATGACATTGGAATATGAGTTATGGTTGTTTGGACATGCTATATCATTAAGCCCTAGTATTAAACTATGGTATGGTGTTCTAACAAGTTTATTTACAAATTAAGAACATCTATGATAAAGTGAAGATGGGTTAAAAATGTCATTACATGTTTTTTTAAATGTATATATGTTTAACTCGAGTATTAATTCTCTTTATAATTAAATAATGTTTAATTTAAAAAAAAAAATTAGTTAACTTTTATTATTTATTTTTAAATTTTAAAAAAGTGAGATGTATCATGATGTAAGCATTTTGATGTCTATTGACCTTTACTAGCCATTTAATTTACATATATGTACTAGTTTATAAGATTAAGATTAATCTTATTAGAAATAACTATGACAATAACCATAAAAGAAAATGCATTAGCAAACCAAAACTTATTATTTTAAATTCCATAAATGTAAATATTTAAATAAATACACATTTTTAAATAATGTGTTAAAGCATTAAGTTAAAACTAAAATACATAATAAAACAACTATTATTCATTTAAAAAATAAAATTATTATTATTTTTAATTACTTTGAATGGGTGGTTTATATTGGAATTGGGCTTGAGAAATTTCCATTTTTAATTAGGGATGAATAAGATTTGATAATCTCTGTATATTCTTCGTTTAATACATGATCCAAAGGATAATATGGAAATAGTTTTTTAGTTTTTTTAGTGTCTTTCTATCTTTAATTTATTAAAAATAATTAATGAAACGCTGGTAGCATTTTAATTTATTAAAAAATAATTTATTAAATGTTGCTTTGGCACTTAATCTCAATTAAAACCTTTGTGTGGCTTGCATGGCTTGCATTGATAATAATCGCTTCAACATGGACTTTCTAGTATCCACATCTCCAACCATATTTGCATTTGTGTCACCTTCAAGAATAACATTGTTATTACCAAAACATCAACAATACTTGCTACTGCCCCTAAGATACCTCAAAATCACTTTACTACTTGACAATGTTGTTTGCCTTGTTTGTCTGGATTTGCAAGGAACCTACTCACTACTCCCTCTAAATGTGCAATATTTGGATGTGTACATATGTTAAAATTGACAAATAAAGAAAAATTCCACCTTGGGATAGCTAATTTGATGGAGAGGATGTTTTCATTAGATTCCTCTTTTCAAGAGGTCTAATATTGATATAAACATCACCTCATTCGAACAAGAAGTGGGATTTTAAATTTATGCCAACACATGTGCTAATTATTTAGGTCAGCCTCATCATCATGTAGGTTTAAGAAGCCCAATGGATGTGTCTCTTCACCCATAATGAATTGTACAAATACTAGCAATTGCGCCAGATGTTGCAAAGGAAACGACGTAAGGTATAAAATCAAGAAGAAACATAACAAATATAAGATTACTAAAAATAAAAACTAGTAAACAAAATGATATTCAAAGCTAGAAGATAAAGAGAAATCACTTACATTATGTCAAATCTATAGATTCTATAACATTTCCAGCACAAATTTCCTCTCAATCTTCAAAGATGCCCTTTCAAGTTCCAATAGCAAATATTTGATAAAAAATATGCTTTTTATCAATATTGAATTGTCTCACTTCATCAAAAGCTTACAACCTTTTACCACTTTCTCTTAAGGTGATTGGACTTGCCTTTGGTTGTATTTTCTTCTTCTTTTAGCCATTTGGACTGGTTTGTGACGCAAGAGGTTTATTCAAAGTTTTTTTCAAAAATGACAAATTCAAAATTTACCATTGGATGAACAAGTTTAAAGCAAAGCTATGAAATAGATTTATCAATAAAGCTTGTCACTAAAATAGCAACTTTACACTGTTTGATAGGAGTGAAGTGGATCTTTTGTTGAGCATTGATTAAATAATTATTTTAGATGACATAGCAAGTTTAATTCACTATTCAAAGGTACCATGGTAAACTCTTATGGTAGAAATCATGAACTTTCCTTTATCCAACTTGATATTTGATAGGAGAGAAGTTGATCTTTTGTTGAGGATTGATTAAATAGTTATTTTAGATGACATAGAAAGTTTAATTTACTATTCAAAGGCACCATGGTGAACTCTTATGGTAGTAGTCATGGACTTTCCTTTATCCAACTTGATATTCTGCGAGAGTTGACAATTTATTTGACCAAGTAGGGGCCTATAAATAAGCACAAAAGGATTTTTATGCCTTAGAAAGTAGACTTTATTCCCCAAAAGTGGTAAAATGATGTGAAGTGTGCATTTGATGCTAAGCTTGTTTCATTCCATGAAGGTTTGGTGCATATTTCTTGATCCTCTCCTAGTCATTTCTGACCATTTTTCAATATTGAATCACCTCACTTGATCAAAAGTTTTCAGTCTCTTAGATTAATGTTACTCATGAAAAATCAATGAACGTTTATAGACTTTGCAATTTTTTTGATTCGTTGTTAATTAATTTTAGGATATATTTACTATTGTGGAAGAAATTATCATAGGTATCTATGTGATGATTCAACAGGTATTAGTTTGTGACACCCTGTCTCTTTGTTTTTCGCATGCACTACAAAATCACTTTACATGTTTCTTTATGAAACTCCTACATAGGTTTAGAGAATAGGAAGGTAGATCTAGTTACAACACACCTACTAGTCAACAAAGAGGTAGTGTATCATGATATTGAGTAAGTTGAATGACTAGGTAATCCTTCCACAATAGTGCAGTAGTAATACAATATTAGGAATGGATGAATCATGAGAAAGGTTACCCTGACATAAAGGAAAATATGGCTCTACCATACCCCCTAAATGTTCTCACAAATAAGTTGAGTTCAATTTTGTTACTTAAAAAACTAGATGTAATTGCCTAATACATGGTTGATTTGAATGGGTAGCAATACAATATTAGGAATGGATGAATCATGAGAAAGGTTACTCTAACATAAAGGAAAATATGGCTCTACCATACCTCCTAAATGTTTTCACAAATAAGTTGAGTTTATGAGAGTATTCTTTAGTGAAAATCACATCATATTTTATTTGTCGATGCGTTTCGAACTCATGGGTGTGGTTCATCATCAGGATGAGTTGAAGAACCAGATCATAGTTACATGTTAAATAGAGAGAGAAGGGCCTCAAACGGTTAAATTTGACTGAGAAATGGCTACATTTGATTGGACAACTAGGTTGTACTAACGGTTACTACAAAAAGCTAAGTTTCACTGGGCACCAAGACCAAGAATTAGGGAAAGGAAAAATAATTATTAATTATTAATTTTATTTTTTTGACCAAATGTTAGAGTATGAAATAATAATCTACTAATAGGTCTTTTAATTAAATCGATTAATAGTTAGTAAGTTAATATAAAGGATATTATATAATATTTTTGAAAATAATAAGAATATATCTTTAACTGATTATACCTATTAATTTTTGTTAAAATAAAAGACTCCAAACTAACTTAAAAGGAATTCCATACATTGTCCATTAATAATTAATATAACACTTAATAATAATATATATATAATATAATATATATATAAATATTATAAATATAAATTAATAAAATTGTTACTTAGATGGAGAAAACATAATAACAATTAGGTTAGTTTGTTATAATTGTTATTTTAAGGTAGAGCAATAATCTATTAATAGGCTTTTTTGTTAAAATTAGGTATGTACATAGTTCTAATTTATTTTGGTGTGTTAGTATGTTATATATATTAAAGTAAAAGTTTGAATTTAATTAACAAGAACCATAATCTTATTACTAGATCTAATTAATACTATTCTAGCATTAAATTTACATGAAATAAGAAAAATTACACATAACCTAATAAAATAGTTAAATAATTACCCATTGTCTATCAAATTATCATTGATAAGTTGTGCCTCTAAAACACCTTGCTTTTTGTCAAATCACAATTCATTATGAATATTAATCTACAAAATATCTATATTAACTTTAAAATATAATTTTTTAGTAACCAATTATATCAAAATCTATATTAAAAAAGGATCGGAATAAGCGAGTCACATTCAATCCTTTACTGTTAAAAGCCTATTATTGTAAATTAGGTAAACCATATGCGAATCAAAGTAAAAAAAAAAACATGAAAATTTATCTAATAACTACAATCTATAACTATAATTTACATAATACATAAACATAACTACATGTTAATGGAAATGAATACAAATAAATTATAAAAATATTTTATATATAAATATATTTATATTTATATTATTATTTATTAAAAATTTATAATATAAATAAATAATAGAGAAAATAAATACTAACATATAATATATATTTATATAAATAATATATCTTATATTTTAATTAATTATTTAATTAAAAAATTCATAATTATAAATAAGTAAAAAATACAGATAAAATAAATTATTGAATAAAATATATAGTAAGATATCTTTTAAAATATAATTTGGAGTAAACCCTTATTATTAATTATCTAGGAGACACCTAAAAATTATATAAATCCAATGGAATTCTCATATTAATATTTTTATTATAATCATTAATCTTAATACAATATTATAATTTTTTATTATAATTCATTAATCTTTAATACATATTATTTTACAGTTAAATAGTTAAGAAAAGGGAATTTACTCAAATTAATTATGGAATGTTTTGCATGTGTATTTCTTTTAATTAAATTAAATTCTTAACCATGTAATAATTCCCACATGAGTCTCTTTTAGGTTCTGATTTCATTAAAATTAAATGGTGTGATCGAGCTGAACAAATTTCAAGTTATTGTTTTCTAATATGTACACGAGTTATTGTTTTCTAAGAATATTTCAGTTACGGTTTTCTGAGAACCGGTAAGGGATATGATTGTATTACTTTATAATAAAATTAGAGAACTCAAGTTATTGTTTTTTATAATAAAATTAGAGAACTCAAGTTATTGTTTTTTATAATAAAATTAGAGAACTCAAGTTATTGTTTTTTATAATAAAATTAGAGAACTGAAGTTATTGTTTTTAAAAAATAGAAAGTTATGTGTGTTGTGACTATTATAGAATACTGGTGTAGTCTAAAGTAATATTTATTTTATAATAAAATTAGAGAACTCTAATTATTAAGTTGTGTGAGTGATGTTTTGTGGGTGATGGGATTATTATAATATATTGTTGTCTTTTAAAGTAAGATTTGTTACTTTATGACAAAATTTCAGCATTTTTTCCCACTATTAATATAAGTGTTTATCTTTCTCTTAAATAACATTTAAGAAAAGTAGCAGTCTATCAATTCAATTATTTATTGCAAAAGGACAATTTTACTTCAGAATAATGGCATGTTCACTAAAATGGAAAGCCATCACTAATGGTTCACACTATTCACTGTGAAATTTTTTAGTACAACAAAATAAGCTCTAAAATACTTTAATGTTAAATTCTTCATTACGTGCCCAAGTGAGGTTTATGTATTCATTACATGCCCAAGTGAGGTTTATGTACTGTCATAGAAAAAGAGATAATTGTCTAACGAAACCCCAAAACATTGATATATGGCATTGTTGTAAGAGAGTTTGATGTAACCCAAAATTTCATACAAGCCCTTCAAAGTCAACTTATATACCCAATCAAAATACGGGCAATGAAAAGTTCCAAAAGTTCATACAAGCCCTTCAATGTCAACTTATATACCCCCATCTAAATAAAGGAAATGAAAAATTCCAAAAAAAATGAATGAAATAGCTAGTTGCATTTGGGTACAACCACGTTTTTAAAACAATGTCAATTGCACCCATTTATAGCAGTTGATGGCATTAATAACAAGTTTTAACCACCAAAAAAATGACATGGGAAGGTTACTAAAGGTTCCCTGCAAGCAGATACACACACAACTGTGATTGTAAGTAATACACCTCACACACACTTGAGCACATTGAACTCTGCAGAATCAAGAAAATCAATAAATTAAACCAACTTGAATATGAATTCGCGTTAACCACCTAAAAAAGAACATGGGAATGTTAGAAAAGGTTCACTGCAACTAGTGATACAAACACAACTTTGATTGTGAGTAACACACCTCACGCAAAACTGCGCACATCAAACTCTGCAAAATCAAGAAAATCAATAAATTAAACCAGCGTGAATTCGAATTCGGGGAAGAACTTTTCTCTGTTTGTAAATAATCACATGTCAATTCATTTTGGTAGGGCCTCCATGCACCTAAGCTAAGAAACTATAGTGGGAACTAGACAACCTCCAATCTTGGTTTCAGAGATTAAAGTAGGCATCAGAGAGACCAATGCATTTTGCTATTTCTTTTTCTTTAAATATGAAGACATGGAAGAAAAAGAAGGTTAAAATGAGTTTTCCACAATCCTTGAATAGATTTCTGGGCTCCGTGATGCCATCCTGAAATACAAGAAGATAACGGTTCACTCAGACTTATTTATGTTTCAATCCTCCAACTGATTTATGTTTCAATCCTCTAGTGCTGGTCCCTATAATCATGTTGAAATAATCAATTATCCTTATGTCTCGACCATCAAGTATTTATTATATAAGTAGATGATATATTAAATGAACTAAAATGGTTTATGCAAAATATATTTCAGTGGACAAAATGAAGCAAACACGTTAGTGGACAGATACAGAGAATAGTAAATTGACGGGAGTTACATGATGTACAAGATGAAGATTGATTGCATTAGAGTTTTGATAAGGGAAGAAATAGTTAAGGTAGTTTCATAGTGACCGTTCGTCAGGTCAGATCATCCATCAAGTCAGAGAGATGGTTATGACATCATCTGATGGCTAAGAATGCTTTAATCGTCTAATAATATATCTCATGATGGAGAATCGTGCAAGGTGGAATTTAAGGATGTCTTTCTCAGAGGGAATGCCTTATGACCTAACAAGAGACCTCACATCTCATTTCGCACATTCGTCATTCACACATTCTTCTCTCCCTTCAATTGATTGGTTTTTACAACTATTGAGAAACCTCTCTCTCTCTCTCTCTCTCTCTCTCTCTTTAACAACCATGGTGAAAATTCCATGTAGTAAAATTTAATAAAAGAAAAATAATAGCCACTCTTGATGGGACACTTATTCGAAGATGAATGCTGGGAAAAAGCATAGTGGTGGGATCACCAGTGAATAGTTAATGGCTAAGGAAATTGGCAAAGGAATTAGAAAGGCAAAATGACATTTTGGCACATTTATTTATGAAAATAATGGAAATTACGAGAAAAGTGAGGTGAAAGGTCATTGGTTTCATGTGAGGAGGAAAATGAAGGAAAAGGAAAATAAAGAAAATAGAGGCCTCATTAATAAAAAACATCTAAGGATCCATTCACAGACTTTTGTTAGTTCAATTTTGGAGCTTTCTCTGTATTCTCTCTCTCTTATACTCTTGGATACTTGCAGTTTTCTTGGAGCACTCTTGGAGGATTGTGGCATACTTAAAGTTTTGGATCAAGAAGGAAAAATGAAGAGCAAGAAAGCACAAGATGACATCGATATCAACAACTACAATTGGGGTTTTCTTGCAGGTACCGAGTTGCATGTATGTTTTTCTCACTAGTTTTAGCATGCATGGCATATGCATTTGGTTTATTGGTTATGATCTATCATTGGCATGGAGGATTACCTAGATTGACAATTGATTTTCCTAGCCTTACCATTTCCTAGATAACCATGGTGTTGTGGCTTTCTTTCTTTGTTTTTTTGGTTGGTCATGTTTCCTTTAGCTTGGGTTGAGTTACTAGTTCTTGGAAGCCCTAGTTGGAAAAATGCTCTAGAATCCCTGTAACAACTTGGGTTGAGTTACTAGTCCTGGAAACTTGGTTGGAAAAATTCTCTAGAGTCCTTGGTGGGTTGAGTTACTAGTCCTAGAGCCTTGGTTGGACAAATTCTCTGGAGCTCAATGACAGTTGTGGGTTGAGTTATTAGTCCTGGAAGCCTTGGTTGGAACATATGCTCTAGAGCCCTAGAAGGCTTGGGTAGAGTCCAACCTGGTGAGGGCTTTGTGATGTTCAACTATGAGGTGGAATCACTGTTTGATGGGTTGAGGTGGCTTGGCCTCTAGAAGTGCTAGATGGTTTTGATTGATGTGTTTTACGATATCCCACATTCATGCTTGGAATATGGCATGGTGGTGACTACCTGAAGAGAGATTTAGCTTAGCCATGTCTATGGTCAGGTGGTTCATGGAAGTCCCACAATTGGTTGGCCTTTGCATCATTAATATCAGGTTATTTCTCCTTGTAATTTCATGAGTATTATATTGGCTTATATGTAGATTATATGGTTGTTATTTTCTTGGTATTTTTGTTGCTCTTATGCTAGTTATGAACATGTATGATGATAGTAGCTATGTATGGCTCTCATCATGTTTTTAATTGTAAACAAATGAAAAATGTATCAATGGCCTAATGGATGAAATTGCAGCTAATGCATTGGGGCATCAATGTTTCTTAGAAATTCTCATATGAGTATGAGAACCATATGCTCATATCTGTTGTTTAAACCTATAGATTACACATTTGTGACATGTTTGACGAAATCCATGTCATGGCTAGTATGGTTCCAATCAAGCCCTTGTTCAAATATTTGCATTTGTATAATTTTTTTTCTATCATCTTTCAGTTTTAGAAGTGCCATTTAGTTATGGGCAGTGACATGGGCTCTGGGCCTGAAAAAGTGGCTCAAATCCCAGAGATGCTGGCACAACAATGTGCAGGAAAATCCCTAGGCGCATGCATACCCATGTTGTCGGAGTGTCCAGAGCCTCCTAAACGCATGCATGCCCATATCAAGGGAGTGTCTGGGAGTTTAATGGTAAAAAACCTCAGTGGGGCCCAGGGGCTGGTTACCTGAGAGGCTGTGATGGTTCTTGGGAGTACTTTTACTGATGTGGAAGGACTATATCATGTGTTTCTGTCGGCTCCACTTCCTTAAGGTGATTTAGGAGGTCAAATTATATCATAGTAACTTCACGTCACATATTTACCACAGTTGGCCAGTTACTTGGGTAGATATAGGAGGAAGGTGTTACAAAGTGGTATCAAAGCATGGTTCACCCCATGGACTATATGAGATGTGTGTTGGTCATGCATTAATGTTGGTTGCATATGTGTTTCTTGTGTTGTAAGACCATGTGCTTGTCGCATTTGTATGGTACGGTTCATGGTTGTAGCGATGTCGCCATAGGAAGTTGATGGTGTTGTTGTGGAGTGTGTCTTCATGAGTGTATGGTTGATTATGCATTATTCCTGCACGTTACTATTCACATGTGGTGAAGTGTACAATGATGTGGTGGTTGCTTTCATGCATGAGGGCAAGGTATGTGTAGTTGATATCGTCATGCATTGATGATTGGAATCTAGCTAGAATGATGGCTATATGGTTATATGCTTATGTTTATATTTCTATATGTTGTCAATGATTATGTTATACATGTATCACACTAATTTTTTGATCCTTGCAGATGAGTTATCCTCTCCGAATTATGATAAGGTACATTGGTTTATTATGTTTTGGTTTAGTTGACATGATATACCTTGTAGGAAGAATATAAAATATTACTAGCAAGATGGTAGATTACAGTTCCCATGATTCTCCCTATGGATTAGATGAGCAGCATGGTGTTGGAAACTCTTCTAATTTGGGAGACACACTGAAATTCTTAAAGGAAGAAATAAGTATTTGTAAGGTAAATCATTGTAGAATCATATAGGCATAGGAAAAACAAGCAGAGGTAAATGTGTTGATACTTCAGAGTTTGTCAGAATTGTAGCGAGAGAGACCACTTTGGATCAGCCATGAGGAGGAAAAAACTAATGGGGAATATGTAAGTAGGTCTCTTGTTAAGCACAATTCATATAGAGATGACATGATTATAGATGACAGGTTGTTGGATACTTCAGATAGGGAAGGTGATGGGTGCAGGTTCTTTTTTAATTCTGGTTCTGGTAGGCATGATGATCGACATGGGATATGGGATATTTGCTGGATGAATTTAAGAAAGAAAAGCCACCTACAATTGATGGAAATATGAAGAAATCACAGGATGCAGAGGCATGGCTACTTGGCATGAGGAAGTTCTTCAGGTTGCATGACTATTCAGAGAACATGAGAGCCATAATAGCTACATTCACTCTCAAAGGTAAAGCATATATTTGGTGGGAAGATGTGAAGAATATCAAAGGTATTAATGAGGAGGACTTTACCTGGAATTAGTTCGAGAGACTATTCAAGAAGAAGTACCTATCAGAGAGATACTTTGATGATAGGGAAAAATAATTCTATGAGTTAAAGATGGGATCGATGACGGATGAGGAGTACACTAGTAGGTTCTTGGAGATACTGAGGTATGTGCCTTACCTCAAGGTGGAGAAGGCCAAGATTCATAGCTTCATTACTGGATTATTGATTTCAATCAAAGACCTGATTGACTTTGATGATCCTAGATCATTGGAGGAGGTCACCCAAAAGCTAAAGAATTTCTATGAGCAATCAAAGTGTAGATCAAATACTAAGCAAGACTTGAAGGGAAATGATAAGAACAAAAGAAAATGGGACAAGAAGCGAGCAAGACCTCAAGGTACATTTAATAAAGAGAATGAAGTGCCATCTAAGAAGTTCAATACATCTGACATAGGACACGGACTTCGATTTAAGGAGTAGAATAAGGAGCCTGTGTGGTGTTGGACTTGTGAAGGAGAGCATGGCAGAAGAGATTGTCCACAACATCATGGTGCTAGACTGCAGATCTATAATTCTCGAGAGGCACAGATAGTGGGAGATGTTGAGAAAATTATTCCTAGGATCTATGCAGTGCTGGATAAGAGATAGGAAGACCATCAAGCATCTATCATTGAGATGGATAATAAGGTTTGTGATCGAGTTGTTTCTATTTTCATTGACCCTCGATCTAATTATATTTATCTTAGTTCTGACTTGTTTGATGAGTGTGGTTTGAATAAAGAAGTGCATGCATAATATTGGTAAGTTCAGTTGGATACAGGTAAAAAGAAGCGAGTTCACCATTGGGTAAGATCTTGTGCATTTGATTTGAATGGTATGCATACTGATTTGAATGGTATTCCTACTGTAGCAGATTTGAATGTATTACTGTTGGGACCATACAATATGTTGTTGGACATGGATTGATTGTACCTTCATAGAACCAAGATGGATTTTTATGACAAATCCATTGAGTGTTTGGATGACAATGGGGAACAAAGAGTCTTGTGGGGTAAGAAGAAAGTGGCATCAGTTAGAATGGTGACAACTATGCAAGCCAAGCATAGTCACAGGAAAGGGTGTGTGTTGTTTGCAGTACACATTTATAGTGAAAAAGGTAAGGAAGTTGAGGATACAAATGTTTTGAGCAAGATCCAAATCCTACAACAGTTTCAGGATGTATTTCCTACACATATTTTAGAGTTTCCACCTCATAGGGAAGTAGACTTTTCTATTGATTTGGTGCTAGAGGCAACTTCAGCATCAAAGGCACCTTACAGTATGAGTACACCTAATTTGGTAGAGTTGAAGTTGTAGTTGAAGGAAATGGGATGCACTAGGCCAAGTGTATCACCATGGGGCACACTGGTATTGTTTGTGAAGAAGAAGGATGGTACTCTTAGGCTATGCATTGACTACAGGTAGTTGAACAAAGTGACCATCAAGAGCATGTATATGTGAGGATTGATTACTTGTTTGATCGGCTGAAGGGAGTAGTAGTGTTCTCAAATATTGATTTGAGATCCGGATATAATCAAGTACGTACACATTAAAGAATGGGACATCTACAAGACAACTTTCCAGACTAGGTATGCTCAAACTACCTTTATGTGCTTAATTAATAGTGTGTTGCATTCGTATTTGGACAAGTTTGTTATTGTGTTCAATGATGATATATTGATTATTCTAAAAATGAAGAACAACATGTCGAGAATTTAGCAACAGTGTTGATATTATTGAGAGAGAATTAGTTTTATGCTAAGCTTAGTAAGTGTAGTTTCTTTTAGAATGAGGTACACTACTTGGGACATGTGGTTTCCAAGGATGACATAGCAGTGGACCCAAAAAAGAGAAGAGTTATCATGGAGTGGGAAGCTCCAACGAATATGGATGGGGTGATATCTTTCATGGGGTTAGTAGGTTATTACAAGAGGTTCACTAGGAACTTCTCACACCAGTGTATAGGTATATGGAGATTGTGCACAGGTTGCACCAGTGTATAGGTATAGGTACATGTATAAGTACAAGTATAGGTATAGCTTCAAGTATAGGTGCACAGGATGTGGACCACCGTCTCATGGAAAATGGATTGGTTAGATTTAGGGACATGACACATATGCCAAATAAAAATCAGCTCAAGAAGGTAATATTGAGGGAGATTCATATGAAACCATATTTAGATCACCCGGGTTATCAAAAGACACTGACAAAAGTGAACATATTCTATTATTGGCCAAATTTGAAGTGAGACATCGTAGAGTTTGTGGTTGGGTGCTTGGGTTTTCATCAGGTGAAGGTAGAGTGTAAACATCCAGGTGGACTGCTACAACCGATTCTGATTCTAGAATGGAAATGGGAGGTCATTTCCATGGAATTTATCATAGGTTTGCCGAGGACAGTGAGAAAACAAGATTCTGTCATGGTAGTGGTGGACACATTGACAAAAGTAGTGCACTTCATTCCAGTGAAGTCTACATTCTCAGCGAGTGATGTAACATAGTTCTTCATCAGGGACGTGGTCATATTGCATGGATTTCCAAGGAAGATTGTGTCAGACATGGATGTGAAGTTCACTTCTAAGATTTGGAAGGCGTTATTTTTAGGTTTGGGCATAGATTTAGCCTTTAGTATGGCTTATCATCCGTAGACAGATGGGAAGACAGAGAGGGTCAATAAGATATTGGAGGACAGGTTGACGAAGTATGTGATGCATCAACAACAGAAGTTGGATGAGTACCTTGCACTGGTGGAGTTTGCTTACAACAGATGGTACCAAGAGTCACTGAGGATGAGTCAGTTTGAGGCATTGTAAGGGTGAACTTATATTACTCCCATCAGTTGGAGTGATCCAATTAATAGGGCGTTGATTGGATAGGACATGTTGGAATATATGCAGCGGGAAATGAAAGTAATCAAGAAGATTTTGAAATCAACACATGAGAGGAAGAAGATCTATATAAATCGTAATAGGTTGTTCAAGGATTTCTAGGTTGGGGAACATGTTTACTTGCACATCAAACCAAAGAAGAGATCCTTGTGGATTGGATCATGTGCCAAGAAGGCACCTTGGTTTTGTGAACCTTTCAAGATTATTGAGAGGATTGGACCAGTAACCTATCAACTTCCACTAGCTTCAACAATGAAATTACATGATATTTTCCATGTGTCATTTCTTAAGAAGCACATTAAATATGTTGATCATGTGATTGAATGGTCTGTATTGCAGTTGGAGACGAAAGGAGAATCCCAGCCAGAACCACAATGTATTTTGCAGAGAAAGATGCTCATGCTCCAGAACCAAGCAATCGAGGAGTTTAAAGTGAAATGGGAGCACTTTGGGCCTAATGAAGGTACATGGGAGATGGCGGATTAGATGTGAGCTATGTATCCTTCCTTATTCACTGGTTGAATGGATGTTTTGGTATATGTATTTGGTATGTAACAACAGTAGTGAAAATTTCATGTAATAAAGTTAAGAACAATAACCACAGATGAATGGAACACTTATTCCAAGCTAAATGTTGGGAAAGAAATCGTAGGGGGTGTTCATTTTATTGTTTATGGCTAAGGGAATTGGCAAAGGTAATGGATAAGGAATTAAAAGGAATTATTTATGAAAATAATGGAAACTAGTTGAAAAAGGAGGTGAAATGTCACAGGTTGCATATGAGGAGGAAAATGAGGAAAAATAGTGGAAAATTAAGAAAATAGAGTCCTCATCCATAAAAAGGCTTCTGATTGTCACTTGGTAACCTTTTTTCAGTTTAGTGTCAGAGCTCTCTCTCATTATTCTCTCTCTCTCATACTCTTGGATACCTAGAGTTTTATTGGAGCACTCTTGGAGGCTGTGGATACTTGGATTCTTGGAACAAGAAGGCAAAGGAAGAGTAAGAAAGTGCAAGAAGGCATTGAAATCAAAAACTACATCAGGTTTTGTTGCAGGTACTGAGTTTTATGTATGATTTATTCACTAGTTTTGGCATGCATGGAATATGCATGTGGTTTCTTGGTTGTGATTTGTCATTGGCATGGAGGTTTGCCTGGATCGGTAGTGGATTACCTAGCCTTTAGATTTCCTGGATAGCCATGGTGATTGTGGGTTTAATTTCATCATTTGTTTTTGGTTGGTTGTCATGTTTCCTTAGCTTGGGATGAGTTATTAGTTCTTGGAATCCCTGGTTGGAAAAAAGTTATGGAAGCCCTGTAACATCTTGGGTTGAGTTACTAGTCCTGGAAGCCCAGGTTAGAAAAATTCTCTATAAGCGCTTGGTGGGTTGAGTTACTAGTCCTGGAAGCCTTGGTTGGAAAAATTCTCTCGAAGCCCATTGGTGGCTGTGGGTTGAGTTACTAGTCCTGGAAGCTTTAGTTGGAATAAATGCTCTAGTAGCCCTGGAAGGCTTGGATGGAGACCAATCTGATGATGGCTTTGTGATGTCCGACCGTGAGGTGGAATCACTATTTGAGGGTTGAGGTGGATGGCCTTTGGAAGCCCTGGATGAGTTTTGGTTGTTTTGTTCTATGATATCCCACATTCATGGTTGGAATATGGCATAGGGGTGAACGGATGAAGAGATATTTGGCTAAGCCATTCTACGGTCAGGTGGAACGTGGTAGTCCCATCTACGGTTGGTTCATTGCATTCATTAATGATAAATCCATTCCATTGATTCTCATTTGTAAAGTTACTGATGTAATTATGGCTTTCTATGGTTGATATGTTTATGGTATTTATATTCCTATTATGCTAGTTATATGCACATTTTATGACACCAATTATGTATGGATCTCCGGGTGTTTTTACTCGTATATGAATGGATAATGTGCTTATGGTCTAATATATGAATATGAAACAAATGGCACGAGGAAACAATGGTTTAGAGTGATTTTCATATAATTATGAGGTCCCCATTCTTAAATTTGTTGTTTACACCTGTATGATTACATGTTGATGATATGTTTGATGAAATGCCTGTGATGGCTAGTAGGGATTTTTTAGTCAATTTAGTGTCCTAAATTGCTACATAAATTTTCAACCTGGGTATCATAAACTGATGAAGTGTAGTGCACTATATGTGCTAGATGACCCTTTCTTACCTCGCTATTTTTGGGTTTATGTTTGTTTTGGGGTTTTGTTCTTTTGATTCCTAATGTTCTGCAATGTAAAAAAAATCTTAATGTGCTACTGCTAAGAACCTAGAGAAATGAAATGAAAGTTAAAAGTGCTTTTAGGCCAATTTTGGAAGTAAAGTTCTTAAACAAGAAAGTGAAAAATAGAGCTTCTCTTCTTGTTATTATAATTGTTTCCAAAACATGAACTGAAAGGACTTTAAAACTACTATCTACTCAAAACCAAATCTTAAATGAGAAAATGAGATTGTAGCTATCTATGATAAACCAAAAATGAAATATTGGAGATAATATTACTTCCTCTGTCTAATCTACTTGCAGAATTACAACTTACTAAACAACTAAAGATGGAACTGAAGCTAAACTAAGAGAAGAAATAAAAATGAAATTGCAATTATTCTATGATGAAAGCAAGACTATATGAAGTATTGTGGTCACTCAGCTACATAATTCAGGGAGAACTACCTCCTTATGATAGAAAAATTGAGAGATTTCATTCTTCATCATTCTAAGAAAAGTAAACATGAAAGTGCAAAGAAAAGACTCATTCATAAATAAAAAATTTCACCACTTAGTCTGAGGATTAACCATCAACTGAAAGGGTTCTTGGAAATATCCATTTATATCATGAGTTTCTAAATTGATAAGAAAATGGCATTGAACTACTTAACTCAAAAACTAATGAACAACAATTGTAATGAAGGACTCATTCATAAATACAACATTTCACCATTTAGTTTGAGGATTAACCATCAACAAAAGGCTTTTGGAAACATTCATTTATATCATGAGTGACTACACTAACAATAAATTGAGCAGCTTAACTCAAAAACTAACGAACAACAATTGTAATGAAGGGCTCAGTCATAAATACAACATTTCACCATTTAGTTTGAGGATTAACCATCACCGAAAGGCTTTTGGAAACCTTCATTTATATCATGAGTGACTACACTAATAAGAAATTGAGCAGCTTAACTCAAAAACTAATGAACAACAATTGTAATGAAAGAATCATTCATAAATACAACATTTCACCATTTAGTCTGAGGATTAACCATCAACGAAAGGCTTTTGGAAACATTCATTTATATCATGAGTGGCTACACTAACAAGGAAAAAGGCATTGAACAACTGGAATTAAAATCTAGAAACTAAGGAACAACAAATGAAATAAATCAAATTATGCTACTGACATCAAATTAAAAACTATAGTTAAGGGACTAGAAAGAAATGAAACTAAAGGATTATTCTATGTTGGAATACAACTACTCTGAGTTAGTGTAAACAAATGACACAAGTTGCAATATATACAATGTTAGGAAATGATTATGAACATGATGAAAAACACAGTAAATATACAATTAAACTAAGAAAGACAAACATAAATAAAATGTACATAAATACAATATACCCTTGACCACGCAAGGGCCTTCTGCAAGGTCTCGGATTATCAACACAGAATCAACACTTCGCAGGCTTCAGGTATCCATTGAAAATATTGTTGTTATATTAAAACAGAGCACCGAGTTTCTCACACTACAAAGCGAAAATTGCACTATTACATAAGAAAAAACATTGAACTAAAATTTGAACTTGTTCTTCATTCTAAACGCTGGTATTTATAGGAAAAAAACACAACTGTTTTGAAGAGAGGAGTCATCTACAGAAAAACACATAGACAGATAATGTATCTAGAATTCTTGTCTTCGGTTGCCTTGAGACATAAATCTTATTACAGTGGTTGTTGGATTCTGTTTATGCAAGTGGTAGATGAGGTCCTTGGCTTCAGGAGACTACCTCAGATCCATTACTAAGAATTGTGCAAAAATAGAGTTCTACTAGACATAGGTTTCTTTTGTTGACTTCCATTTGACTGGGGTCCTCCTCATCAATCTTGGTCAAATGGATAGGATACCATCCATGTTCTGACATTTTCCAAGGTACCCATGTGGTCCGTTTCCTTTCTTGACACCTGTAACCTACAAAAGCGTGGAGATGGCTACGGGACAACTGGTTAGCAACTAAATGTGGTTGCGTTCCGTAGCTGAAAAACAAAAGCCTATTCAAATGACAAACATAACAATATAACTTGCAAATCACTGAAATATAGTCCCTGAGGTAATGTGTAATGGCTTATGATGATTAAGGATGCATTTTTCATGGAAAATCAAAGGGATAAGGATGAGAAACTTGCTTAAGAAAGAGGCAGTTTTGGAACTCAACATACCCCCACTGCGAGACTATTGCATGTCCTTATGCAATCAAAATTGTAAATAGCCTCCTTCTACTGCATCTAGTCTAAGACTTTAGCAAAAACATCCAACCTTTTCTTTCTTCTCTTTGCTGCAACTGCCATCCTAGGCTTCCTCATGAGGAATCTATATTTGAGGTTAATGAGAGCCTGGTTTAGCTTCCTGTTTTCCTCTTTAATTTTATGTTCTTCTTATGCCACAGACCCAAATAAAGCATGGTGTTATCATGAATGATCTTATCCAACTTGTTTTGTTATTTTAAAGCTTCATTTTCCTTCTGAATTGTTGGCTAGATAAATTGATCTTGTGGACAAGACTGATCTCCCTAGTATCAGAAGATAGTCTAGCAACAAATAGACAAACAAATCTATCTTTCTATAGACATATGTGATTTATAAATAAATACTTGTCACGCGGAATGAGTCGATCTTTCGGACAAGACAGACCTTCCTAGAATCTAATGAAGACCTAATGACAAACAAACCAACTAGACATTATCTTTCTCTAAATGTGCTTTATAAATAATGGCAAACAAATGTGTTTAAGGGCCTACCTCATGTCCAACGCAAGTTCGGAGATGCTTTCGTTCCTTTGATCCACGTAAGTTCCTTTGTCGCAAACCTGCAAGCAAAAACAAGGCAAACGATTAAATAGCAACTGAATAACCAATATTATAAAACATATTTAACATGAAAGTCAAGGAGTCCATGAAACAAATAACATGAGATACTTGTTGAGAAAAATGAGCTTGATTGTATTAATTCAAAAGAGAAGAACCTTACAACCTTTGCCTTGAAGCTGTACAAGCTCCTCCCAGGGTCCAAGAAGAAGTCTCCTCTACTTTGACAAGCTTCACTCACTCCCTAATGAAGCAAAGGTATGTAATCTCTCCTCTTAAGCTCAAATAGGAAGTCTTGATTTCACTAGCATTTACCCTCAAAAGTTCAGCTTCTAACCTCCCTAGCCACTGACCCAATGCCTCAATTTATAGTGCAATGAAGATCAGTTGCTAGCTCCTCCTTCAAAGGGATAGAGGCCTCCTTCAAAGGGATAGCTCCTCTCAACAAGGGATTAGTTCCTCCTCTCATGGGATGCATGAACCACTTGGAGCGAACAATCCACATAACAAATGCTTCTAGAAAACTCTTGAATTAACCCAAGATGAGTTTTTTAAGATAAAGATTGCGCCTTTTAACTTTTACAGGGGTACGCACCATCCCCTTTACATACAGAGTGTATAAGTACGTAGATATCCTAACCAGAAGGTGCGGGCCCACAGGCAAAAGTGAGAGAAAGTGCGGAACCAGAGTTACATTGCTTTTTTGATGTCTTTCTCTCATTTCTAAAGCTTGTTTTGAAGAGCTGAGGTTTGAGAATTGCTTAGGAAGCTGGTATAGGTGGTGATAGACCTACACCGACTGCAAATAATCAAGGTGATGATATTTTTGTGTAACAGGATCACCTCCAAAACATGGATCCCAATATTCTACCCACATATTTGTGGCCTGAACACCACCTTGCATTTGGTCATGTGTACTCAATGGCAAAGACATTATAAGTAGTTGGCATGCATGTAACTTTAAAAAAATGTTGAAATATTAGGAATATTTTTTTTTACCTCGAGTGATGGTCAATGTTTCTCTACACAGTGACTTTCCTCAATGTGAGGTTGATGACAAGGAGGTGGAAGTGTTAAAGAATCCATGGCCACATGCACTAATGGATCCTACTCTTGACAATCAAATGATACCTCAATTGAGCGCATAAGGTGATCCATATAGCCTCGTGTCTACATGTTATCATGAAATTATTAATATAAATGCAATATGATACAAATTTATTAATATAAATAATGTATAATTTCATGATAAGAGTCAAAATTTTAGTTTATATGTACCTCACTTGATTCATACTAGTCGTACATCCTCCAAGTGTCATGGATGACATCACGAGATCTATGTGCATATGCCAAAAGCTAGTCATGAGGCATAATCTCAAGCACCATATTAGCAACAAATGGAATTGGTGGGTATGAGGAAAAGATGGTGGTTTTCTCCTCTCTCCATGAGATTCTATGTGTGCACTAACCAATGTGGTCTGCATGGTATTCGTAATGGTACCCTTGGTCTCAATTTCGAGCTATGATAGGTCCTCTAGATCGGTTGGAAATACTACATTCTAAGACAAGAGTGGCACCAATGTTGAAGGTGGTGGTACATGGGTAGGGTCCCTATGAGCCCCGAGACAATCATAGCTACATCCCATTCCTGATCCATAAAACTGTGAAGGGGTGTTGGTGTAATCTAGCCTTATATGGAGCACAAAATCCACATATAACTACGGCAAAAAGTATATGGGGACATCATCTTGTTGGGGAAGCAAGCCCCAAATTCCAATGAATTGATCATAAATATAAGTAGCCGCATCAACATTACTAAAATGTTTGAGTTTAAGCGGACCATGATGTGTAGCACGACTTGCAAGTATCTCAAATGACTCCCCGCACACATAAATGTCCTTGGTGGCGACTTTCAATGCCTCCCAATCACTTTTGCCCCTAACATCCTGTTAGAGTCGGACTGGTCAGTCCTCCGTCAGAGATCAAAACTCTTTATGCATTTCATTTTTACGAGTCCCGCTCCATTCACTTAGCTGCATTCCGCTAGGGGCATGCCATAATCTTACGGAAAAGGTCATGCTAGTCCTTTCCCCTCATGTCTGGCTCTTGCTGGCTTAGGTCTTTTGTCAATGTTCACCAAAGTTCATGACAGTCAAGGTCTAGTCCTTTAATGGAAAAAAGTCATTTTTGATCATTAGGTCTGGGGATTAATCAATTTGGTCTTCAACCATGTCCGATAAAGCCATGCAGGCCAGAGTGAGGCCCTTACAAAGTTATGATTCAGAGAGTTTCATCGTCATGTTGATAGACTTCGACTATTCTTCAAAACTCTGTTTTGAAGAAAAGTCAAATAGTGTCATTTGTGATAAAATTTTCAAAAAAGTCATTAGTTGATTTCTTCAGGTGCAATCATGGTTTCCATGGCCAAATGCCCTGTCATGCAAGCCCTGCAAAGAGTGTCGAAAATTTCATCAGTTGAGCTAAAATTTCAAAGGGAAAAGTGAAATTCAGTATTGCTTTAAGTCAGTGAAAAAGTGTTAAAACACAACATTAGCAAAATGGGTTTTTGAAGAGGAAAAAATTAAACCCATGACTTCAAAGCCTTTATATACAAATTTTCACCAAAATCAAAGTCATTGTGCTAATCAAGGTTATTGAGAAACATAGCAAGGTGTTTGAGAGGCAAAGTGCGTGTTTGGAGTGAAGTTGGAGGTAGTTTCCAGGGCACGGCGCATACACAGAGGGGCGCGGCGCACACAGAGCCACCCCACAGTGAAAATTTTCAATGGGCGCGGTGCACACACAGGGCACGGTGCACTAGGTTTGGCGCGCGGCGCACACCCACAAAGGGCCGAAATCATGCCAAATTTCCTCAAATTGCTTGTGAAACCCATCAAATTGATAGGTAGGATCTATATCATGGCTTTCTCATCAAAGTTTATGAATGATATGGTGGTTCTTGGCTATGTTTAATTGCCACAAAACTCATAAAACCAACCATTCAAAAAACATCAAAAATATGGTGGCTAGGGTTGCAAAATTGTGGTGTTAGTGCCAAGGTTCCATTTTCACTCCTCATTTTTCCCTTGCTTGCCATTTTCCCCTATCCCCCTTTCTCATTTTTCCTATTATCCCTACCCTAAAACAATACCAAACGCTATTCCCTATCCCGTCCTCTTATTTGTCAACATAACACCCCAAAACCCTACCCTATCAAATACCCAAACCCCCTACATATCCCTAAACAAACTTCTCCCCATAACCCCTATTCCCATCATATTACTCCTTTCCTAATACTCCCTTGTTTCATTGTTCCCCTTGGTGGCAGATATCACAACAACACCTAGTTTCACACCATCATCAAAGGGCAACCCAAGTATAGTACACACAGCAGTCATGGCATCAGAGCATTCATCAGAGTATGAGATGGAGACACAAAGTGATTCATCCTCGGAAGAACAGGCTCCCAGGAGGCATCACAAGAGTGGCAAACATGTTAGGGATGAGCCAACTACCCTCACTGAATTGAAGGCCTGCCCTCTTGCCATGTCATGTTTCCAGCATCTATCATGTTTTGAATTTTGTCAAAGGGTGGCTAATGTTAGAGTTCATCATGAGTTGGCTCGTCTTTTTGTGCTTCACCTACATGGAGATCAGTCTATCTTGGCTGGGGTCACCTTCACATTAACACTTGAAACTATCTCAGTGGCAATAGGCATACCAAATGTTGGAGAATAGTGGCACAAGAAAAAGAAGGTGGATAGGTAACACTATGAGCCTTACATTAAGGCCAAATTCTTGAGGTAGCTCACAAGAGTCTTTCCATTCAGATATTTGAAAGATGAGTATGCTCCACTCATGAAATTGATCATGAAATACTTTAGCTGTGAGGGGAGGTTCTCTCATCTATATGCCTATCACATCAGGTTGCTCATGCACTTTACCAGGGTGTGGATGATGAACCTATGATTTTTCATATGCAGGACATAGAGAGGATGAACACCTTCATGCAGCATAAGACCCCTCAGCAGCAACTTAATAGTGTTTATCACTTTGCTCTTATCCAGATTTTGGTCGATCATTAGTTGGGATTGCAGGGAATTTCTTGGGAGGACTTCATCTCTCGTGACCTCTTCAACGCTTCACAGGTATTATCAAAGGCAGAGCATGAGATAGGTGGTCCTTCTCATTAGTATGAGCACCATGAGACCACTACTATGCCAGTATTCGTTACATATCAGAGAAGCAGTAGGCACTTGTTTGCAGCAGCAAAGCGAGTGTTATCTCCACCCGGGGTGGAATGGGCCTCGCTTCCGGCATCGACGACACAGGTATAGGACAAGGGCAGGAGGCCCATGCATGATGAGGGGCCATCAGGTGAACAGGAGGCCGACTTCATCCTCATTCAGGATGATGATGGAGATGTGGAGAGTGCCAAACTTAGGATGACCATTCAGGAGCAGAACACAGAGATCCAAGACTTGTCACTCAATTTGGAAAGAGCGAAATGGATCATCAGGTATTTGGAGCAGAGGAACAAATATCTTGAGGACTAGCATGAGATCATGGAACTGCAAAGCATCCGTGAGAATCGACAAGCTGCCCAACAAAGGAGGATCGAGCTCACTACCTTGGAGCAAGAGATTAACAATGACCGTGAGTCTTGGTTCAAGCAGATCAACATCCACCTTGAGAGAATGCTAGAGAAGGCCAACAGAGACAAAACCATACTGAGGAGGATGGTTTATCATTACAGGGCACGAAACATGAGTGTGAAGGCTCGGATGAGGAGCTTGAAGGCAAAATTGAGGAAAGCAACAAAGAGGAAAAAGAGGCAAAAAGAGCAAGATCGGCTTTGAATCTTGGTTGAAGCCTCTGTGGCCCAGCATAGTGCCTCTTAGAGAACCATCAGCCCAAATTTCAAGAAATTTGGGGCAATTTTGGTCACATGGCAATTTTTTGGTCACAACACAGGTTTTTTCTCCTTGTGCTTAGGATTGGGAGCTCCAAATTGGAAATCGCTTGCCTTTTTGGATTCAGCATGCAAAATCACGACTACTGGTGCTTGGACAAGAAATTTTGGCATGATTTGAGTCTCCATGAGGCCAAAAATACCCAAACAATGACCTCTCTACCCCTATTTTGACACAAGGGAAGCAGTCGTGGGAGAATGAAGATTTGGAGGGCCAAATGAGCACCAATTTTAGAAATTCCACTTGGGTTGGAAAGTAGACAGGCCAGGCTTTCCAACAAGCACACTTGGCCACATTTTGGACTCATGCAGGTGCCTCCAAATAGGTCCAAAGTGGCGCGGTGCATATAGAAAGTGGTGCGACGCATATAGGGAAAAAGGCCAAATTCACCTCTGTTTCGCGAAATTTCAATTCATGACTTTCTCCAAGTGGGCCCGCTCATCTACATTTCACTTTTTTTGGAAACTAAGGTAAAGTTTAAAGAGTTTGGCTTCTATCCAAGTGGCAAAGGAAGGCAAACGGTCACCCAAGCCATTTGTCAGTTTTGTAACATTGCACCTGTAGCTAATGGTTGGCTTTCCACCTCCATTTTGTAATGATTTGAGAAACTCCCCAACTCTTGGTCGTTCTATTTCCTCATGGCATATTCTATATATTGTATGCAAACCATTTGCAAAGGGTTGGTTGGCTTGTAATTTCTGGGAGAGTGTGGGAAAGAAACTCTGTTTCTTCATTGTATATTTTGACAGAGGATTAATGGAAGGCAGCGGCTCTGTTTCATGAGATTCATGTGGTTGTGAGAGTAGCAAATGTGTCTCTTATGTTTCATATGTATTTTGTTATGTTTCACAGTTCATTTCATATTCATTTCCAGTGAAATTTTCTAAGTTAGATAAGGTAGAATTCATTTTTATTGCTTTGCCTGTGGGATAATTTCATGTTTAGTGTTCTTCTTCTATTGAAAAGGATTCATGTTGTCCATGACATTTTCACCCTCCTAAGCAATCTTTCCATTCTGCATTATTTCAAACTAAATTGCTAGACTTTCCGCCGATCTTGCCTCACGAAGTAATCTGTGCCTTTGTATTAAATTCTTTGCTCATTGCTATCCTTGGGTCCCATACCATCCTAGAAACTCAGTCATTCATAAAAAATTGCTTCTTGTATCCATAATTACTTACTATCCTAAGATAAATATTTCACTGTAAGTCATCTCAGGCTATTTCGTTTAATCATTCATTGAGCGTGACATGGAGAGAGCCCTCTCATGTTCTGGTAGGGCTAGCTACCAGACTGAGCATGTTTTGTGGTTACCTTGAATTTTGCCTTCCTTCAGCCTAAGGCAGATTTAGGTGCTAACACATCCTACCTCCTAGTCGTTTCTATGGCATTTAGGAGGTCATTCTATGGGATCTCCTTCCAATAGACATCCATCGACGAGTCGATGCTCTCTAGCATCAGAATAAAGCTATATCTAGTCAACAAGTGTACCAAATTCGCATGCAATCTAGTCACGTTGGGCCATAATATCTTATAGTGTGATAGTGGTCGTGGCATCATCCCATGGAGGGAACAAAGTTGCACTATCATGCTCAACTTATCCATGCTCAAACTGTGCAAGTCATAAACATTTATAACACACTAAGCATAATAACATATACATTAAATTTAAACGCATAAATTGAAGACAATTTAAAGAAATAAACACATAAATTAAAGACAGTTTAAAAACGTAGGAGATGTGCCTTGGATAGGTGAAGCTAGACTGTGTGCATCATCATCAACAAAGACATATACACTTCCTTTCACACTCCCATTGGCATCGAAGCCAGGATCTACTAGTGAAATATGGCATCTAACTAGGCTACGTGATATTTATTGAGTCCGACCATGTGTCACTGATCCCCTCACACTCTGATGGCCTACCAATGGGGGTGACTATGATGAAGGCTCTGCATAAATTGAGCCAGAAGGGGGTTGATTGTAAGATGAATAAAGTATAAAAATTAATAATTCATTCAAATCATACAAAAAAACATATAATCATGTAATACTAAGTACAATATAGAAAAAATGTAAATGAAAATAAAAATACAAAATGTTAGGTTGAGGACACCATATAAAAAGTGTCAATACTTAAAAATTACATTTATTAGAAAAGGTTCATTAGTTTGGACATAAGGATGTTAGGTTTTTTCAATCTAATACTAAGTATAATATAGAAAATTTATAGTTCGATATGAAATCATAGAATGTTAGGTCAAGTGAAACCGTATATGAAAGTGCCAACACCTAAAATTACATATAGTGGGAAAGGTTAATTACTTTGTACATAAAGATCTAGCTTTATCTATAATGTTCAAACATTAGAAATGGAAATGAGAAAACATAATGCTAAGTTGACGAAGGGATATAATAAAGAATTGACACTCCAAACTAAATTGAGTTGGTAAGGTAGGTTTGGTAGGTCATCATGATTTAAAATTAACACTAGTATAGGGATATGTATATAGGAATAGAGTTAAGGAATAGAAGGAAAGACTAGTATAGAGGAATATGAGCAACAAATTTTTTTTTTAAGTATGTAAGACCAATCCAAATTAGAATACCTAATAGTGGTAAATCAATTGAAGGTGAAGGATTACTATTTAATGGGGTTTTTCTTTTTCACATAAAAATGTAAGTACCAAAATAAACCAATATATGAGATGAAGGTAACATGAATATAAGAAATTCCTTCAAGTACGATGTGAGTAGATTCATGACGTTTTTTGGCATGCTTTTAAACATGATGGCCATTATCAACATTTTTCCACGTATGTTCTTGTGCACTTAAACATTGAAATTGAGGAAATGAATTCTTGATATTATCTACCATCTAGCATAATGATTGTTGTTATAAGCATAGTAGAAGGGGAAACTAAAATGGTTATTTTGAGAGTATGATGATAGTGATGATTGAAGTATCATCACATTTGAGGTAATTGTTATATCCTCTTTGTTTCTTTTCCAAAAGAAAAGGTAATTTTTATTTGTAAACAAGACAAAAATTACATGTTTCACGTGCAAAAATAACTTAATAAAAGGTCTTACCCCTAGTCATACTTGTCCCCAAAGTTCTTAAAAATAAAAATATAATACATATTATTCCCTCAGACTCATAAAAATGAGATTAAACATGTTTCTCTTCTAATTAAATTGTTCATTAAAAAATTTATATCAAGAAGAATATTATAAGCTTCCATCATAGATCTTTAGAATTGAAAAAAACTAATACATATAAAATAATCTAAGAAGAAAAATACAATATATTAAATATAAATTTTAGATTGAATAAAGAATGTGACAAGAAGACCATTTTTAAACTCAAGTAGAATCATCTAGTCTTCATGGAATTTAGAGTCCCATTTTTGTGATTTATCAACCAAAGTGTTGAGTGCCATGTCAACAAAATTTAAAGAAGTGATCAAATGTAGCATCAATAATTTAAGGCTATTACCAGATGGCCTAGGAATAACATTTTGGAGATGTGTAGTTCTACTAATCCAATTAATAACTAAAGAAGGATCATCATAAATATGCAAGTTTGACATATAACTCCAACACTACTAATTACTCCCCCACTTTGAAAAACCCTCGCCAGAAAAATATATAGTTGATAGATTTATTAATTAATACCCAAATGTTTTGTATTGACATTTTTTCCCATTTCTAAATAATACAATTTATTCATAGCACATAAGTATGTAGTGAAAAAATTGAAATAAACCTCTCTGCAAAACTAATAAAATTCCATGCCAACCAAATACTACATAAGGCCATGCTTTATTAATTAATTTTTTCATAAACTAAACTTTGAAAAACTCTTCAAACTCTTCAATTGTATTTGTATGACACATATTTTCAACTCTAGTGAAAATTTTTACCCCTTCCATAGGATCTTTGCTTACTGCAAATGATCACTCGATTTAAGGAGCACTTTTGTTAATTTTTATGGCATTCCCACATGTATCAACTATTAATTAATGTTTAAACAAATATTTAACTAATACTTTTTAAATGAATTGAAGCATGGTTGCTAATTCATTTTAAATAATATATGAAAATAACAAATATCTATAATGAAGATCATACTTTGGCCTATGAAGTTTATTTGCTCAAAGTTTCATGATATAAACAATGTGAGAACTTTAAAAACAACTATTTTCATATTATTCAATGTTAGAGAGTAGAATTAAGGAAGGATAATGTGCTAGTGGCAAGGGACATGAATTTTATGTCAAGATAAGAGGTAGGGTGTGAATTTGATCAAATGGTATGAAGTAGATTTCCTTGTTTAGAAGGTTGATCACATGAGAATTTATGGTATTTAACCCAAAGTTTTGAAATTTAATTGGAGGAACAATAGGACTAGTAATAGATCCATCTCAAAGAGATTATACAAGTATGTAGTTGTAGATAAAATAGTTGATATTTTGGGAAGAATGAGATCCTAATAAGTGATTGGGGGTGTATTTTATCATTTTCAAATAATTTTGTAAGTGGGGTAGTTTCTTGCGTTTAGTCTATAGAAGTGTACACATGTTTATCCTCTATATAAATAATATAATGCACATCCCCATATCACTCATGTCCAATGAAATTCTTAGAAAACATAGAGTAGTAAAAAGTTGCTAGGAATATTTTGTGCCAAGAAAATTTTCCCACCTAAAGAGTTGGGAACAAAAAAGAAGAACTAATGACCTATAACAAATTTTAATTAACTAACTGTGGTTGTTTTCTTATGGTAGTTTTCAATGGTGGTTTCCTGTGGTGTTTTTCATTTAGAATCAATTCATTTACTTAAAAATAAAAAATAGTTGTATGTATTTTCATTTTAGAAGAAAAAAAATCTCAATGCATTTTTCATTTTAGAAGAAGCAAGGAGAAGCATTCAATGGTAGAAAATTGACCTAGACCATCAAAATGTTTGGCAGAAACAGTTGTGGTGAGTGCACTGGTGGAAGACTAGTGGTTTCCAACATCCTTGATTGAGCTTCGTTACACAATTGTGCTCCTCGATCAAGTTATTTTTGCCATGATTTGTACAAAGAAATCATACATAGACAACGTAAAGGGTTTTTAACAAGTTAAAGGAGCTCGATCGAGGTCCTTTTGGGTGGACTACCATGAAAAATAACGTGATCAAGCTATGAGCCTTATCGAGCTCTATTTTCAAAGTTTGTTCCCTTTTCGTTTTGGCATGATTCCTGAAAGAAAATCTCAATCGAGTGCCTATGTAACCATAGGTTACATACAAGCTCGATCGAGGTTTTGTTTTATAACTCAATCAAGAAATATTTAAGCCCTAAAGTAGCTCAATCAGGGGATAAAATTTTGCTTGATCACACATTTAAAAAGAATTCTATCGAGCTTATTTTCTTCACCTTCCACCTTGTGTGCTTGCCAAAAAGTGTAAATTCCCTCCATAGGTTCACCCCAGTGTAGGTGCTCATTTGATGCATGGTGAATTTCTGCATCCAACTAGTACTCACTCTACATACTTTTGAGTAGACACAGATTGAAAAAATTTCAAACTACATGAAAAATGTGTTTTCTTTCAATAAAACACCACCACAACACACCACACACACACACATATATATATATATATATATTTATTATATTATTTTATTATTATTATTATTTTTTTATTTTTTTATGTGGGTTAGAAACATGCTTTCCATGTATTTTCATTTTTTTTGGTGGATTGGAATACTCAAAAGTATGTTAGAGTGGGTACTCGTTGATGTGAAATTTAATTCTACATATAATGGGTGCCTACACTTAAGATTCGAGTAAACCTATAAGGAGATAATCCAAAAATACAGTTAAAAAACAATAGTTTTCTTTATTTTCCTTTAAAAATTCATATCTTATTTTATTATTTTATTGAATTCCTTAGGAGGCCCATTTTAACCTCAAAATTCCCCTAACGGATATGTCACATCATATCTCAAATATTTTTTTTCTTTCTTAACTACATTATCTACCTCCTACATATTTGCATTTGACCATACATTACATTTTTTGTAGGACACATATATGTAGTTGTTTCCACAAATGATAATGGATGGGGTACTGATTATTGGTTGGCATGATGCATAAAATGGAAAAACCATCAATACATCATTCATTGATGATGAAGAAATGTATTTCCAATTATCTCAATGGTTGTTAAGGGAGAATATCTTACACTAGAATGAAACTCAAGAAAGACTAGTGGCTACATATTCATTAATTGTAGACCATGGGTAATAGTGTATCACTTTACAAACATAGTCATTGGTATAAAAATCCAACTACAAACAATGTCTATGAAGACCTTGCACAAGGTACACTACTTCCTTCCTTATTAAGAGCATGAGTGACTCATGGAGACCATTAACAACATAAATGGTCCAGATTTCCTATTTAAATGAAATCAAATGGTTATATAAAAGAGGTAGAATAACATGTTTAATGTTATTTTCTATATTGAGGTACATGGATCATTATGCTATCACTTTCAATGCATATATATTACATATGAATTAATTTTTGATAATGCATTTACATATGACTATGAGTTTTTTAGTGCATGGGTCTAACACTATTTCCCTTCTCTGAGCATAAGTTATGTAAATCTTCACTCTCACATGAGGGACTTTTGATAAGAATCTTGGTTCTTTTAACACCACCAATCAAAATTTTGGAGAGATGAAATTCCTAGAAACAAGGTTTCACTAAGTGAGGGATGGTGCAATTTTTTCACAACAAGGTTAATATTGCAAAATAACGGCTTAAGCCATTATATATGGCATGATCAGCTAAAAATAGATTTTAGAGATGAAACCTAGTTATGTTGCCTAGTTCAAATTTTGTGCCCCCAAACAAGATTCACAAAATGTCCCTTAGTGACCTTAGAAAACAAGTTGAAACTAGGCATAAAAGATTGACTAGGCCTTGAATTGACAAACTATTCATTGCATCAGATTTAGGAAATTGGGTTCCATTTAGGGGCAATGCTAACCCATGATTCTATTTCACTACTACCATTTTATTTTATGATCTTTGGAACTAAGGTCTCACTTAGTGAGGGATAATGCAATTTTTGCACAAGGGGGACAATCTTTCAAAGCAATGAATTTGGCCATTGTGGGTGGTGTGATGACATGTGCCCTATCCAAACACACTTATAATAGATAATGTAAACTAGTTATGATGAAATTTTTGGATTTTATACTCTCTATCCAAATTCTCAAAGTATCTCTAAATAAGCTCAACAAGGGAGTTGCAACTAGGCATAAAATGCAAGGAAAAATACTGGGGGGGGGGGTGGTGTGAATCAATATGTTTAATTCACTTTAACTTTCAATTTCACATTCATAATTCCATATGCTACTATTATTTATACAAACCATGTGTGTACACGACTTCAGTGAATGAAAACCGTATATATCCAAATTACTTAATATTCCTAACTTCCATCAAATGTTTAACTTAATCATTGCATTATTAGTTAATTATTCATTCAGTATGAAGTGAAGAACAAATAAATCACAGAAAATAAGTAACATATCAACACGTATGAACACAAAGATTCTACATGGAAACCCAATGTGGGAGAACACCATCATTGTTATTGTCTCTATCTTATTCTTTTATTATAATGAAAAATAGTGACATCATGGTCTTGTAATATCACATACTCTTACCAACATACAAGAATCTATCTGCAGGAGGCTACAACCTCCACTCAATGAAAGGGAGCTACAACTCCTTAATCTTGTTTACCTACTCCTACTGGAAGGGAGCTCCAATCCCCTCATTGAAGGTTACAACCCTCAACACCTTGTGGACCATGTTTCATAATGTTCATACTAGATCCACCTGTCAATCAATTATCAAAACATGCAATCCATCTTTTATCATATTTTCACACTTGACCCACACCAACAATAAGCCCAACCAATATACCAAACTGAATCACAAAATCTGAGCATAATCACTGAATCACCACTGAATACCAATTATCAATAAACTGAATAGCTAAAGAAATTGAACCAATGAATACTGAACCAATCCCAATATACCACTCAAATAACTAATAAAATCAAGATCAATCAACCGTTCAAGTTAATATCCAACATTTCACTAATTAATCATACTGCTAGATACCAGCCAATTATTATACAAGCAATGTGTAAACATTTCAAACCTTGATTAAATTAACTTCAATATATATACGCGACTATTTTGAAGCAAACTTGTGTATATACGTGCTTCCTTTACATAAAACCCGCGTACAGATCTAAAGTCACCAAATATTGAATACAAACTAGCTGAATTATTGAACCATTGGATCATTGAGTACAAATTCTAAATCACTGCAGCATCCAGTCACAAAAATACCAATATTGAATCACTCAATACCCAATCACAAGTCTGCATTATCATTGCTAATCAACAGACTAGGCCACAACCAAATAAATCAAATCCACATTGTTGAATATAAACCATTTTAATCAAGACATCATTGACGAAGAATAATAAATAAAACAAAATTCATTAACTGATATCACCAAGAAACAATTCAAACCATGGAATATTTACACGACTTCAATTAACCAGATATGTGTATATATGCACTTATCATTCATGAAACCCTCGTATGTATTTCAAAATACTGAATACCAAAACCCAAATTAGGCATCAATCTAAAAAAAATTATTTTAGAAACTATATGCAACTACTGCAAGGCATATCCACGTATGTATGTGACTATCCAGAAGAAAAAATACAAATAGATCTTTAAATTACTGAATCAAAACTTCCTTGAAAAACCTAGATCTTTGTGCACATACTGCGAAAGGATATAAATCAACAAATATAGATTCATCATCATAGTTCTACCATAATAACAGATTTTGCATTATTAGGCATTTAAACATTCTGCAACAAGCAAACCAATCAAGTATATATTCAATACAACTTCAAATATTTAAGATTTGAGCCTTGTTCTTTCTCCTTGGTGCACAATTGTTCCAAATCGGATCACCCGATAATAAATCATTACAATTCACATTTACCTCCTTCATCTCCTTCTCCTTATATAGGTTTTTTCCTTACCAATACCATAGAAAAATCCCTTAGTAATATTGTTGATATTCATTTGACATGATCAAATTGACATTATCATCACAATGCTATGGGAAATTCCCATGGTAATAGCGCATGGTTTTCTGTTTTCCATGGTTCAGATTATGTATGTGAATTTTTATTCATAGAACCTGCATATGTACATGACTATTCTTCACGGGGGTTGTGTATACTTTTCAAACTTCACAATTTCCATGTATTTTGTAACTAAACTATTAATTCTCTTCCATATGATCTATAATGTCTGTACCATCAATCAAGTCATCTGTAATGGTTTTAAAATAAACATCTTATAACCAAGTTGACATCAAGGACATATTTTATAAGTAGGTTGCCATCAAGGACAACATATTAGCCATAATGTCAACAATCTTCCCCTTTGGACTTGATGACAACCTCTTTGATATTTGGAAGCCACCTACAAAATCTTGTAAATACCAAGTCTTCTCTCCCCCTTTGACATCAAGGGAAAAGGGTTGAACCAGGTTGAATGAAATACTTTCCCTTGTAGCGCTCATCACTGTAAGTATGATCTACTGCTATGAATTATGAAATATGCATATTGACCATGCTCCCCTGGAGCATATGTTAGGCCTTCTAAAGATATGAAATAAAAGTACAATGGTTTATGATTCAATTAAACAACTATTCATAGAAAAATATGACCTTCCTATCACTAACGAATCTATGATCAGTTAACCAACATAATGGGGTTAAATATTTGAGCAAAATTTTACATGAATCGCCCAAAATAATGAGGTTACATACATTACATGACTTGATCCCAATGACCCATACATGACTGAATTTTATAATGATTAAAACATGAGTCTTTTCATGACCAATACATCAAGAGATATACATTACATTCATGAGCAATAATCTATGCTTTGTGCAATATCTTATCCATAAACAAGAATTTCAACAATGAAGTATCTTTGTAGCAGAACCATGATAGTTAACAACCACCATGCACCATATGGCATCTCTATCATAATCGTCTGACATCAACAACAAAACTAATATAATAACAACAACATGAGAATCCTCATCATCAATAAGAAATCAATGTTATGAAACCAACTCACAAGAATAGAGAAAAGCAAGGTGAATGCCTTAGAAATCAACCTCTTCGAGGGGGGAACCTCCTTTACATTACGCAAATGAACAATTTTTTGATGTTACAAATGACAAGACCTCCTTTCCATAGATAGGAGTCTAAGGGGTCATAATGTAATCAGAGCTGACATAACAATAATAATGTAAGGACACAACAATAACAATAGTGGGCTTCTATGGGGCACAATAATAACAATATGGGGACTACATGGGCACAACAATATAATAACGGAGTTTCACTAATAACAATTGTTGGCTTGTTGGGGCTTGACCCAGGTTTGGAGTTAATTAACCAAACAAATCCCTATACTACTAGCCCTTTGGGCAACAGCCCGCAGAGCACAGATTGAGGTCTCACCTGAAGTAGTATGGGATGGTGTTAGAGCTAGGTTTCCGCACCCTTGAGATGTTTGAGGGGTTGACTGGGTCCAACTGTGAATACCTGCACGCAAGTTACCATTCACGCTTCCCTAACCTACGGGGCCTTTGCACCCTAATATACTTGCCTTCGCGCAGCCCTAACCAGGGGTTGTGGGGCTTTTGCGCTGGTGGAGTAGTGATCTACACTATTTCCCCAAGTCACACCATAGATCTTACTTATATTCTTATACCAGTTAGTTATCTTCACATAAATAGATACCTTGTATTATATTCACTTACTCAGCATATTTATATAAGTTCGTGCAGTAAATAAATAGTAAACTTGCAATTCATACCCAATAATGCATAAGACAGGAAAAGATACATAGAAATGTGGTAAAAATTCTCTTTATTAATGCTTCGAATGGTTACAGACTCGATCTACCCTGGGCACTCAGCTGCAGGGGTCTGCGTACTGAGCTGCGAACTACTAGCCCTCTGCGCACTCAGTTACAGAGCCTTCTCCTACTCTACAACCCAAAGAAAAGACTTACACTTTGACTCAATGCTTCATCAATTCCTTTGATTCATCCATGCTTTTATTATTACTTCCTTTCTACACTTAGAGCCTTGCTCTACTTATACAATCCCATGGTCTGTGGACCATGGATAGATCTTTCAAATTGACATCACATTACAAAAACAAGGGCGGACAACCCTATGACTCTATTACGACTTCACACTCTACGCCCACAATTCATGGAGTCTTTACAATGGAATTAGTCAAAACTTAGGGTTTAAGCCCCAAAACATGCATTTGGGGGATTCCATGCCCAACAGGCCCCCAACACAAACATCGTGACTCGCCCTTGAGTCACTATGTCGGTGCAAAGATCTTCGTGTGGAGACTCTCCAACTCTGCTCGAACAGCTGCAAGGTTGGCAGCGCACTGAGCGGCTGCCTGCTAAATCTCCTGTACTCATTGTTCTGAGGCCACTGTGCCAAAACTGCTTCCCTGGATCTGTTCCTGCATCCCCTACATCTACGCGAGATTGCCTTCAATTGTTGCTATGATGATGAAGGCCTCATCGATCCAAGGCTAAACGCACACCTTCAAAACTTCTTCTCTATGTTTCACTGCATCTACTTGCTCTTTAAGCACTTTGGACTGTTGCATTTGCGCGAGTCTCTGAGTGAGGGCCACCACTTACGCAGTCCCTTTGATGCTATCATATTGCTGTTGGAGCTCATGCACCTCTATCTCTAAGCGCTGGATGTTAGGGTCCTCCTGCAGATTGATGAGGACCTCGAATGACTCTTCCAACATTCTAGTGTAGTCCCTTATTGCACTGCTGATCTCCTCCATCCCTGATGTAATAATGTTGGTGTGCTATTCCCTTACTTCTGGAGGAGTGGACGGTTATGCCTTCAACTGTAGCTTTTCTATCTAAAGGTTCAGTTGGTTCTTGCGCCTCGTGCACCCCTGCTGATAATCTCTGGATGTGCGCCTCTGTTGGTGCTTCTACTGGGATGGCTAGCTCAGGGACAATCTGGCAGGCTTCATTAAGTACCTGCACCATCTGCCAATTCTAAGACACGACCTTGTCACACTGTAAGCTCAGTTGTTCCGTGTTGATCTTCTGCTCACTCAGCACCTGCAACACATGGCTCTCCCTAGCCCACAGTTCTACAGTAATCCTATCTTGTAGAACATAGAGCATCTCTCGTGGGAGCACAACCATTTTGATTATGATGCCTTTCAAGGTACTGATCATAGGCTTGTCGGCCTCATTTGTTGTAACCAGTGCCCCTTTGGGCAGCACTGTTGTGTTGGTTGTATGACCGCGCAATATTTCTTCAGCTACAATTGTCTCTACTGTGAGGCTGGTTGAAAGAGTACCAGCCTGAGAAGTGTGCACCTACAACTCCTGAATCTATGCTCGGAGGGCCCCCAACACAATCTAATTCTCTTCCGTGAAGTTCTAGAGGGCCTTGGTGGTGACATTGCACACCATCTCGCCTATGTCACGCAGATCCCACTTAGTAAGGGTGATTGGGTCAATAGATAGTCTAGATGCTTTGACCTTCTTGTGTGATCCCATTCACTCGCCCGGGCATTGGCGCTTTAATTGTGTTGACACTATTTGTGTGTCTGCGCTACCCTCCTGTACCTTTGTTTCCATCTCCTTCTCCTACTCCTGCTCAGGTGAAGGCAACTTCTAGCCCTCGTGCGACTTTTCTACTACCTTTTGTTCTGCTACTGCAGCCTCTTTCTACTCTGTTTTTGTCTGCTCAACATCCCATGCCTCCTGTGCTTTTGTTGTTGTTGCTTCTTGCCTTCTCTTTTCTACCAATTGTGCCATGTGTAGTTTGGCCTCCTCCTTCTTCTTCTGTGCAATAGAATTTTCCACTGCAGTGATGTTTGGGGTGCGTCATTCTGGTGGCCATGTCTCCAGTACATCGAAAATCAATCATCGGTGGCTATGAAGAGTAACTTGCTCCACTTCTTGGTAGGGTCCTTACACATCCTAAGGTATATGTGATGAAAGTCTACTTTAAATTCTGTAAAACTTTGTAGGCTGTTGTAGATAGTGGGTGATAACTACGGCTTGCGGTTAATCCCCATTCTGATGTTTATCTCCATGAACACCTAGAATATCTTACTGTCGTGGATCCGGTTCGCATCCTTAGTGGACCATAGTGAAGGGTACTTCGCGCCCTCTGGGAGATCCCTTGCAATTGTGGCGAACTAGCTGTCCTCTAGCGATTCCCCCGCCACCAACACTATGGACAGCAGAAACCATGCATAGTGGAACATTTTTCCTTGTTCCCGTGCCTCGCAGCAATTCTCCAGGAATTCTTTGCACAAGAATTCAGACCAGTTAAACAGGACCCCTTCTGTGTACTATTCAACAAGTGCCACCATCGGCGTGGGTACCTCATTCACGTGATGCTTCGGCATGAGCTTACCTACCAGTATTTGGGTTGGAACTTTGACTACTTTGTTATTGATGCTGGATATGTTGCAGCCCCTTTTCTTCTTCTCCAACTTGTATTTCTTTTTCATGGCCTCCACGATGGCCAAATCGCTGCTCTTTCCTTCCGAAATGGTTGCGGGGTCCTCTCCTTTACATGGGAGCTGGGTAATCCGATGGATTAAGTGGTCTGTGATGGGGATGGGCTCCTCCACCCACAAGCACCCACCATGCACAAGGTATAGGAGTTTCTTGATGACAAATATAGTCACTGGGGCACGATGGTAATGCGGTACCCAGAGCAGGTTTAGCAACCCTGTCTTTTGAACTCCGCGTAACCACTTTCACGGCTCCAACTCTATAACTCTTGTCACAGTGTTCTACTTCATCTTCATGAGTTGCACGCTCTCTAGGTGAGGGAATTTCTCATGGTCAGTGAGATCCCAATATTCAAACTTCAAGTTTGGCACCCATCCCAGGTGCGTGCCCTCAAAAATGATGTCGTCCAGGAGGAGTGGATTCTAGAGAGAGCTCTTGCACTCATTGAAGTCCTTGGGCACTTTTGCCTTCCCCTTCCATTAGAGGACATATGCGGGCAACTTTGTTGGAGGGTGCACAACCTCAGTTGCTTCCTCTATGCCCTCATCCTCATCTTCTTCAATTATGAGGTCCTCCAAGTCTTCTTCCTCCTCGTCGATTTCCAGGTTAACTACTTTCCCTTTTTCCTCCATCTTTAATCTGGTGCGCAGTGGGTTTCCCGGGGACACACGCACCAGAATCATTGGATGTTTATATTTCTTCGGTCTTGGAGTGCACGATGATTTATGGATTTTTGCAACAATCCCTGTGCCTTCAGGGGCATCTTCTATGGTCAGGGCATACGTGGCTTCTTCGGTGGTCATCTCTGCAATTTCCCTGGCTTCTTTGGATGCTTCCATCTTGTTTGTCCAAAAATCTCTCAACCGCTCACTCAAGGGCTCAAACAATGCTCTGCATAGGACAAATAGGTCTTGGTTCGGGATAGTCAGGGCACACAACAACTCAATTCACAAATGACCAAGTTTTGTTTGCGGGGTAGCCCTTTGTATTTTATATCTCCTTTTGAATTTGAATTCGACCGTTCCCCCAAAATTCAGTTCATTAATGCTCCCTTGGTGGCAGATTTTCCCAAATCTTACCCATAAAGCACGTCTTAAATTCCTTCCGCCCACTCCATTTGATCTCAAGTCAAGAATCACATCATGAATAGTGACTACAACGGTCACTTTCCAGCCAACCCGCGCGGCAGTGCAACCCTTCTTGCGCGGTCACAGACCTTGTGACACTTTGCTCTTGCATGCAGATCCAACAATGTGCAGCTCCCAGATAGAGTAGATTATAGTCCCGTGCCTCCTTTCAGCTACCTGGAGCACTAAGACTGTACTTCCCATGACTAGTCAGGTTGTCGTGCCACCTGTATAGGGTTTCAACTAGTCATCCATCACTTTACCTGGAAAACATCCACCTTTTATTGTTACTAGTTGCGTCGCTCACTTTATCATCTATAGCATGCCACCATGAGTGACCCCTTTAGTAATATGTGGTCTAATCCAAGGCATCAAGCTGATCAACTCTCAGTGGTAGTCCCCAAATTCGTCATCATGATTGTGTGCACCTTGTTTTATCACGTTGGTTTTCTTATCGAGCAAATCCTTCCTTATTTCGTCTTGAAGCTTCTTGACTTCTACTTCGACCAGAGCACTTTTATCCCTTAATCAAACCCTTTCTTTCACAAGTTCTTGGAGCCTAAGATCACCCTGTTGGATTTCTTCCTTAGGTCCCAAGCGTTCTGCTTCGTTCAACTATGTGATCCCTTCTTTTGAGGCTCCACGAGTCATCATATCTACCGGTGCTGCTATGCGCAGGCTAGGCATTTTATACTCTATTGGGACTACAACGTTCTCTCCCTACTCTAGTCTTGGAGGCACCTGCCCCGTTAGTTTCTTACACGTTGTCCTATTAGCCCATAGAACTGTTGGTATGCGTAGTTCCCAATCACTCCACTGCACATTATATACCTTGTTCAGTGTTTCACACACTTTGTTAAGGGTTTATGCATAGGTAGCATTCTACGCACTCGTTCCTTCCACACTTCATCGTCCCAACTCGAGGGACCGTTCACGCAAATTACTTGCTGTTACATAGTAATTTGTCACTGTCCTCATCTCAGTCTCTCTATAGTGTCATGTATCAAATAAACATGTTCATATCTTCCCACTTATGCAAAAAGGTTAAACAGTGCTCTATGGTGCTGAAGAATTGACCCTTTTTCCTAAGTTTTTGCATCGTCACTAGTAAATTATACATTAAAAGGCATGACGATTCCTTGTCATGAACTGTCTTGTTGCGACACTGTCACCGGAGTACATGTGTTTCCCACGACGGTGCGATTTTAGGGCTCGGTGTGAGGCCTCGAGCTATTTGTTGCGACGATTGGTCGCTGAGACTTAGTTCATGACTTGCAACGATCCAAAATTGGTGAATTTGTTCAAATAGTTAGCCTTCTGGGTGTTTCTAGAGTTGGTTGTTAGGTTAGTTTGGGTCGCTTTTCCTCCTTTGTGATGGTGGTTCCACCTCTTGTGCAACCTCCCTTAATGATAAGCTCCATCTCCCTCATTTCATGGTGACTCCTTCTCCTATAAAATCACTCACCATTGCTATGATCTACTAGTTCTTTAGTTGGGCAATGCTGCTAGTTATTTTGAGTTTGGTAGATAGCTTTAGTGTGGGTGTGACAAGTGTTGGATTGCTAATAGTTTGGTAAGAGGTTATGGAATTCCTTAACCTTGTATTAGAGCTTTTGAGTGAGATAGAGATATAGTCCATTTGCGAGACCCATTCTTGAGAGTGAATGGTTGAAGAAATGTACTGGCTGGATCCTTTGAGAAGGCTTGTGACATCAAGACTTGGTTGTAAGATTTGCTTTTGATTCATTTTAATACAATCAATGATGATTTCCTATATCTTGTGTACAATTTAATTGATAGGTTATGATTTCTTGATTTATAAGTAAATAGATCATTATTGTTCTTGGTTACGTGCTCTATCATTTTCTTGTGGTGTTTCAGGTTGATTTTTCATTGAAGAGAAAGAAATGGAAGCTAGAGCAGTGCAATGGAAATTCATCAACCACTGGTTTGAGGTAGGCCTCCAACAATGACTATTTAAGGGAATCGATTGTTGTTTTGTCTTTGTTATGATTAGACCCACTGTACAACTAGAGGGGTTGTCTCTGTCTGTAGAGGGAACACTTTCCATTATCACAAGTTGGTGAATCCGCTCGGGAGTCCTTTGTATGTTTTCTTCTTGTTTACCCTTGATTTGTCTTTTGATTTAGTGTCTCTTGAATTTTTGGGTTAAACCATCAGTTTTTTGGGTTACCTGGGTCAATATGGGAATTTCCCCTACTGCTTGGAAAGATTATCTGGTGTCATTTAGGTTATTTTACTTTGTCTTTTGCTTAAGTAAGATCGTCGTTGAAGATAGCCTAACAGTTGTGATGACATCATTGATGTTCTAGCTTTGTCCCCACGACTATTTGGCTTTCATCTCGGGTTGCTAGTTTAATTCCCGCAATGACTCCTGATATCGGACTGTCTCTGAAAATAGGTGTACTTTAGCGACTAGTATCTAGTTGTCTGTATAACACTTGCAACGACGTATCTAGTTGTCAGTGTAACACCTGCAACGACGTCTTTAGTTGTCAGTGTAACACTTGCGACGATTCCTATAAAGTTGTTTTTACAACTTTACCTCCTGAATCCACCAGTGTTGTTTATCCCCTGTTGTTTCCTCTCTCCCGTCAGCTTGTTTTGATTGCTTTTGGTTAAGGTACTGTCTCTTTGGTTTCATTGAGTGAGTCTTGTGTTTTAGACCGTGTAACCTAGCTCCTTAGAGGTTTTGTCGAGAAACCATTTGCTTGGGTTATTTTTCTGTCCAAGGCCCATCCATGATCGTCTTATTTATTTTCTTGAGGCTTTTTCGTTGCTTGTTTTCTTGCTGGTTGATTTTTAGTGTCGATTATTGAACCTATTTTTGATATTGATTCGATTTCTTCACTACCAAACATAGATCACAATTGTTTGGATCGATCAGTTCACACTTGCTTTTTTGTCTCTTTAAATTCAAAACAAAAAAAATTAATGGATTGCATTCATTTGATATACGAAAGTGAAATTATATGTGCAATTCAAATTTTGATGTTTGAGAAATTGAAAAGAGAACTCTAAATCTTTCATTAGTAGTATCGATGCATTGTGAGATTAGTGTATTGATGCATTGTGTTTTTTAGTGTTTGCATTCTCTTGTGCTTGCTTCAGAATGAGTTTTCTACCCTCCTTTAAGTAGGTTTTCATCGAAATGAAAGATGCTTTACTCATTCTAGTTGCATCCTAGGGTTTTTGATATACATACAGTAGGGCATGAAATCTGAAACCTAAATCAAGATCAACTCTAAAATTAACTGAATGCACCTAACAATGCATCAGAAATTAACGCGCATTATTTAGAGGTCTAGGCTAGAGACGTGCTCCAGTGTCGTTAAACCTGGTCACTATTGCTTTCACTTAATGTTGGGTGATTCCTCCTTTTGTGACTCAACATCTGCCTAGTACAGACTTCTGCTCCCTGTACTGTCAAGTATATATTGGGAGACCCCACTAGGTTATCATCCTACATCCATAGGAAGCTGTGTTTTCCACCTTGTGAACTGTAACGCACCGAACACAACATTCGGGAAGATCGAATGACGTACAAAAATTCCTTGGACATTTGATCACCAAGGTGTATATGCAGGTTTTGTAGTTTTTTTGGTAAACCTTTTGCCTAGTTCAACAGAGTAGTCAATTTCGTTCCTTTTCGACTCCTTAAAAGAAAAGGGTCATCTGAGCACTTGTCCTTTTGGGCTCATGAAACCTCGAAAGAGATAGAGTCACCTTTTTGTCCTTTTCTCGACTCTTGAAACATGAAAAGGTCAAGTTTTGTTCTTGTGTCATAAAATTTACTGCCCACGAAATATTCCTGGTAACAGTTCAAGTTCTTGATTACAGTGCAAGTGTTTTTAGGCTCGTTCCCGATGGCAACTTTCCCCGAGTCTACTAGCCAAGGTCTTCCCCTAGATGGAAATCCTGGTCCATTTCTGCCTTTTGGAAATGCCGGTGCTCCGTATATGGCAACATTGTCTTTGCCTAGGTTAACCATCGATTTGCCCGTGTGGTTGTTTTCAACCTTGGTGGTCCCAAGCGTCATGACCCCTCTTCCACCATATCCTTCATTTGAATCATGACACGATGCTTCCAAGGTTGAGCCTTTGCCTTCTTCTCTTGTTTCTTCATCTTTATCTCCTACTTCGCCTGGTGAAAGTTCCACATCTAGTAACCAGGAAACTAAGAAGAAGAAGAAGAAGAAGTTTGATAAACGTGAGGCCACCTGTGAAATTATTGCTCCGAGTACATCTCAGGTCGGAACACCTTCTGCTCCTCCGTGGAAGGTTAAGATTCCTTGTAAATTGTGCAAGGGTGACCATCTTCTTCGTGATTTTCCTGGTATTCTTAGGGTCTTGGAAGTATGGTCTCATGATCTAGCTCATCCCTCATCGTCCTCTGAATCTCATAATGTTGCTACCCTATCAACTGGTAGTGGTAAGAAGAAAGGGAAGATTCGATTCCCCTATAGACTGTGTGAAGGTAACCATCCCCTTCACCTTTGTCCACTCATGGATAAAGCTTCCGCCATTTTAGAAAGTTTTACAGCCTCTTCGCTTCCACTTCCTGTTGGTTATTAGAGGCTCTCTTCAAACACTCTCCCGGTTGACAAAGAGTAACTTAGATTCTTCTCTTGTCCGCCCTTCTCTTCCTGAACCTGGCTATGCTCAGTCTGTTCCTGACCAACCATTGGTCGGAGAGAGTGTCGACTTGGATTCACCACCAGTGGTCCACTTTACTCCCGAAGAACATCATGATTATATTGCTCATGTTCTTCTCATCTCGTCAAATTCTCCTGAGTCTGAGAATGACGCTCCTATCCCAGTTGATTCAGAGAGTCCTTCTTTGGTTCCTATAGAGCATGGGGGAAATCATATGATACCCCCACCAAGTAGTTTGGTCATTTCTTTTGACTAGAGTCACTTGACTATTTTCTACCTTCCATCCTATATGCCTTTGTAGATTATAGTACATGCCTATGATAAGGTAGTACCTAGCACTGTCTTGGATGAGGGGGTTAGCCTCATGCCTTTCACTACTTGGGAAGCTTTGGGCTCCCCACATCTTATGTCGGTCACTCAGAGTCTGTTGGCATTTGACGAAGGAACTAGTCAATCTTTAGGGATCCTTCTGAAGTTCCATGTTACTTTGGGAGGAAAAACTTTCTATATAGACGTGATGGTTGTCCAAGGTGCTTTAGATTTCAGAATTATCCTTGGCCGTGAATATATTTATGCCATGGCGGCTCTTGTTTCTTCACTTTTCCGTGCAGTTTGTTTTCCGCACGACGGAAGAATCGTGACTATGGATCAATTGTCATTCTTTAGTCACCCGGTGCCTCCTGTACTACCATCACCCCCCATTATTTCTCACCCACAAGAAGTACCTTCCTTGCCATAGGTCAATTATGTGGCTACCCATTCCATCTCCGCCTCCGTTGATGATCATGCAGATGGTCTTGTACATCATGTACTCAGGGCATTGGAACCCGATCTATCATTTGTATCTAATGACATGTGTTTCTCCCAGAGCATGCTTCTTCCACCCAACGAAGACCTCTTGGGAGCCATGTTCTCATATGACCCATGAAACAAGGGTTACGAGGATAGTTTGTTCATGTGTCAACCTCGTTAAAAAAATGAAACAAGGTGTGACGAGCATAGTTCCCAATCTTGTGTCAAGCTCGTTAAAAAATGAATCAACAAGTTCCAAGGAGATTTCTTTTTCCTATGTCAACCTCGTTAAAAAATGAAAACAAGGGTGTTGAGCATAGTTCCTTGTCTTGTGTCAAGCTCGTTAAAAAATGCAACAAGGAGTCCTGAGGAGAGTTCTTTTTTTGTGTCAACCTCATTAAAAAATGAAACAAGGGTTATGAGGATAGTTCTTTTACTGTGTCAATCTCATTAAAAAATGAAACAACTCCCTTTCTAAATCAAATCTTTGACTAAGATCTCGTAAACTCCAAGTCGAGTCTTTCCAAGATCTTGAAAGTGCACCTTCATTCCATCCACTCCTTTGGATGCAATGAAGCTTGGGAGGCATGTACCTCGATTTGCGTTATTGTGCTGGGGGGCATGCAAACTTATAACAAGCATTTTTTTTTTTGTTTCAAGCTTGTGCAAACATGAAACTGAATCCAAGCAGAGTTCTCCATGGTTCAAGCTTGTGTAAACATGAACCCATACTTGATTTACATCTCGTGATTGCTGTTTTTATCTGCTAAATTTTGCTAGATGAGCCTTGGTTGTTTCATTCCATCGCCACCATCTCTTTGGCCGATCATATGCTTTCACTTGGTTGTCTTTCCTTTCCTGAGGGACCGCAGCGATGAGTGGTTTTATTAGACAACCTCTTGACCATTACATGTTTTGGGTAGTTCCACCATTGTTGGAACCAGTTGCTACCCTTTATACCACTCATTCCTCTAGGACGAGTCACCTTTAAGCTCTATTATGACTCGTAAAATATGAAAAGATTGCCAAGTTTTTCCCTTTTTGACTCATTAAACGAAATAAAAAGGCGGTCCACTTTCAGCTCTTTTACGACCATATAAATGTGAAAAGATAGCCGGATTTTTTTCGTTTCAAGTTTTATTTTGGTTATGAAATGATTTGTCTCCGATCACTTTTTTACTTTTTTCGGATTGGGACCACTAATTATGAAAATTACTCCTTGTTCATAAAGGTCAAGCGGTTCTCTCGAGTATTGTTTTCTACTTTTTCCGGCTCGAGGGACACAAATTTACGAAAAAGGACCCCCCTGGAGTTTTCTTTTCCATGTCTTTTTCAAACTCTCTAAACATGAAAAAGACTCCAAGTTTTACCTACGTCAGAATCGTTAAAATCTGACGACATTGGACTTGTCACCATGACGAGACTCGCGCTTCTCCTCCCTAGGGCTCGTTAAACTATTACTAGGTTGGATTTATCCAGAGGTCGAACTTATATCTCAAGCATATGATATCCCCTTCAAGCTTGTTTTTTAGAAATAATTGGGTTACTCGCCAGTGATGGTGGGGGGAAATTTGGAAGTTGTCCTTGGTTACCTACGACAGTTAGTCACTCTTGAACATCGACACTTTTGTTTCTTGTCGGGTTGGGAAATCCACTTCGTCATTTGGCCTTCCAGGGTTTTGGGTTGCCATTTTGCCTCATTCCATCTGATCCATGTTGTCTCTGTCAGACCTTCAATCCCTTGGTACTAAAATGCTGCCGCATTCCAGAGTCGTGTCACTGATATGTTCAAGAGTATAATCCTTCTATAGTTCACACCCTTACCTCCTCCTATGATGCTCTATTTCACCATCTACCATTTGTTCCTTATCTCGCATGGTTGATGGGGGAAACATTATGGCCCTCCTGCGACAAATCGTCTCCTATCGACACCAGCTTATTATCTAGGAGATTGATCTAGAGATTCCTTTTAGAACCTTGGAGCTTGCATGCCTCAATGGCAAGTTCTTCACGCCTGATGACAGACTTTCATCATTGGTCTTTGATTGGGTGATTCCACGAGTGTTCAACTTCAGCCCATTATTCACACTTATTGGATTGTATTGGCTGTACCTTGAGATCCATTTTCATTATTGGTGGCTTCTCTCATGCTTGTTAACGGTTTTCATTATTGACTGGTAATCAAGTGACTTTCTATCATGCTCGACTTCGACACATCTGTTCACATGCTAGAATTTGTACTAAGATCGGTTAGGGTTTCAAGGCCCCGAACTAATATTACATATGTTCGAGCTGCATGGATTGGTTCGTGATTACATACGTGACTCTTTGATTGGATGGTTGCAACCATACCTGAGTCTTCATGGATGGCTGTGACCATACCTTTGTCATTATATATGGTCTTATCAACTGGGTGGCTGTGTCCATACCACATACCAAGTTTCATATGTCTTTTGGATGGCTGCGCCCATGCCTAGATTACATGTATTTCACTATCATAGATGTCAATTGTAGTTGGGCCTGTAGGTTCTTCAAGGTGGTGTTCCAGTTCGGTCATGGTTTCGTAAAGCGTTTCACCCCTCCCACTCTCTCGGGCTTCATGCTTTAGGGGGCATCTGTTACACAGTAATTTGTCACTGTCCTCATTTCAGTCCCTCTGCACTGTCATGTATCAAATAAACATGTTCACATCTTCCCACTTATGCAGAAAGATTAAATAATGCTCTTTGATGCTGAAGAAATGACCCCTTTTCCTAAGTTTCTGCATTGTCGCTAGTAATACATTAAAAGGTGCGACGATCCCTTGTCATGAACTGTCTCATCGCGACACTGTCGCCGGAGTACACGTGTTTCCCACGACAATGCGATTTTAGGACTCGATGCGAGGCCTTCAGCTATTTGTTACGATGATTGGTCTAAATGCATTGCCTCCTTGCGATGTCTTCGCTGAGACTTAGTTCATGACTTGTGACGATCCAAAATTAGCGAATTTGTTCAAACAGTCGGCCTTCTCGGTGTTTCTAGAGCTGGTCGTTGGGTCGTTGTTCCTCCTCTATGATGGTGGTTTCGCCTCTTGTGTAACCTCCCTTAAGGATAAGCTCCCTCTCCCTCATTTCATGGAGACTCCTTCTCCTATAAAATCAATCACCATTGCTATGATCTGCTAGTTCTTTAGTTCTTTAGTTGGATAGTGCTGCTAGTTCTTTTGAGTTTGGTAGATATCTTTGGTGTGAGTGTGACAAGTGTGGGATTTCTAATAGCTTGGTAAGAGGTTGTGGAACGCCTTAACCTTGTATTAGAGCTTGTGAGTGAGAGAGAGATATCATCCATTTGGGAGACCCATTCTTGAGAGTGAATGGTTGAAGAAACATACTGGTTGGACCCTCCGAGAAGGCTTGCGACATCAAGACTTGGTTGTAAGCTTTGCTTTTGATTCATTGTAATACAATCAATGATGATTTCCTATATCTTGTGTACAATTTATTTGATAGCTTATGGTTTCTTGACTTTATAAGTAAATAGATCATTATTGTTCTCGGTTACATGCTCTGTCGTTTTCTTGTGGTGTTTCAGGTTGATTTATCATTGAGGAGAAAGAAATAGAAGCTGGAGTAGCACAATGAAACTTCATCAACCACCAGTTTGAGGTAAGCCTCTAACGATGACTATTTAAGGCAATCGATTGTTGTTTTTTCTATGTTGTGATTAGATCCACTCTAGGGCTAGAGGGGTTGCCTCTATCCGCAGAGGGAACACTTTCCTACTTCGCACCCGTGAACACCTGCTTATTGACTGTGTTTCGAAACGCGAAGTCCATGTGCATCCACGCAGGTTGTTTAGCATATGCATGTACCCATCTGGACAAATGCCCGTGCAGATCATTTCATCTGGAAATATTGTCTGTTAATGCATTTGAGGCTTCCAAAACTACATGTGCATCATTCTCTTGCATTCGCACCAATCCTCAAAGCTTCCTTGGTGCGTGTCCCACCACCTCGCGGACGTCACGCGCATTACCCATTTCAAAGCCTCGAAACGTTGTTGTTCCTGCACTTCTCTTTTGAATCGATTCAAGTAAGCATATACCTCACTTAACCATCATACGTAGGCAGATCCCTTACTTCTCTTGATACACAATGCAACGATCTTGTCATCATGTTGCAGTTCAGCGTGGTTATGTCGTGTAACCAGTTCTGCCATTGTTCTATCTCCTCGTTAGAATCTGATGTATAGGAGCTTTCACACTCCCATGATATTCATCCATCCGTGGTGGGATTTACCTAGTATTGCTCTCACACAGTTATCTTGTAGATGTAGTCCAAGTCATCATCACTTTCATAGTGACGCACTGGCTCCGTGTGGTGCGATCCTTTTGCAGGGTCCAAAGGTACTACTACGCGCATTTCTCAAAAATCATCATGCGCTTCTTTAGATTTATCACCCTGTTCATGTTAGTGGCCCAATCTATTCCTAAGAGCACAGGGTAGGGATTGCTGTCATCAACAATCTATATCACTTCAAAATCTGCCAGCGCTCTTGCTCCTTCAATATCCACGGTGATTCCCTGCAATCTTCCCATAGGTAGGATCTTTTGCTGGTTTTCCATTCGCAATTGGATAGGAGACCATTGCAGTGTAGGCCTTCCCATGCGCTCCCATGTCTGCTTCGGCAGAACCTTCCCATCCAATCCTAGGTCTAGAATCACTTGGTCCATCTCATATTCCCCAATTTGCATGGTCAACCTCATTTCTCTTCCTTTCCTTGTCGTGTTCTTTCCAATATTTCGAACTACATGCGGTTCTCCTGGCATGGTCTGAGCACATCTATTAATGAGTTCTCCCAGTCCCTTTACAACCTTGTTATCGCACAACAACTTCATGCATGTTTCTAGGAACATTGTGAGCATCGATGGGTCGGTTTCCAACTCTGGTCTGTCTTTGCTTCTTGAAGTGGAGGCATCAGCGAATCTCTTCCTTGTTTCCATTAAGGTTTCCTGAGCACGCTCCAAATCAAACTTTGGTTCTTTCGTCGGAGCCTTGTGAACCCAAGTACTATCTTCAGGCTGCTTGCCTTTATCAGCCCCTATTGTAATTCCACTTCGGAGCACAATGTTTACGTTGGGGTCTTCCTCACGCGGCTTAGACCTCATCATTTGCAGTATCTGAGTCGAGGGAGGTTGGAGTGCTCCCTTGTCATGTAGCCTAGCGATTAGTGTGGGACAATCCTCCATCTGATCAAACAAGGTACAATACAGACATGATGGACGTGTTGGATTCATACAATCATGGGCATAATGTCCTGGCTCTTCGCAACTGTAACATATCAGCTATCTACAACCTCTTCTAGGTCCTCCTCCTCCACCTTGGCCTCGTTCACACCCCTGAAATCTGGTGCACACCACTCCTACGTTCTGGTCAAGGGGCTGCATTTCTGCGTGAACTCTGTACGTGGGAGTCCTATCCATCATTAGTTCATAGATTCTACAGGTGTGGTCATCATGTCCCATTGATCTACAGAAATTGCAAAACAACTGTTGTGAATTCTGCATGTACTTCTACAAGAAATTGAGTTGTTCGTAGCATGCTTTCCTCCTATTTGATAAATCATGCACCACAAAGCAAGCACTGCGCTAGGTCCTGCTTGGGCCTCTGGTCTTAACAACATTGGTCCTCCTCCCACAAGGTAATTCGCGAACATTGGGTAATGGTCCTTGTCATGACCCCGACCCTTACATTTAACACATCATACCTCGTCGTGCACTTCTGGGCGAGCTGTCCTGTCTTGTTTTAGACTCTGCATCTCAAGGCTTAAGTTTTTCAACTGCACGTGGATTTGTTGAACTCCTGGGTTAGGATCTTGCATCGGGGTTTTATGCAGCCTCATCATGATCTCCAAGGCCTTGATCTGAGTTGTTAGCCTCTATTTTGACAACACATTCCTTAAATGCGTGTTAGTGATGCTATAAACCGTTCATGGTGTTGTCCATCCGTCAAAGTAATATTAGCTTCATGAATCATGCACTTCAGTCTTTGATCTAATTCCCACGGGGTCTCGCCTGGTATCATCATGATCTCCATGAACCCAATTATTGACTGCGCCTTTGACTTTGGTCTGCTAAATTCTTTGTTCAATGCAGTTCGGATGTCTCTGATCCCCACATTCGGATTATCATTAGAATGCTTAATATACTAGGTCAGCGTGTGATCATGCAGAGCGCTAACCAATGTCGCTTTCTTTATATTTTCATCTGTAACTCTTTGTGCTTCCCATACAACTTTTAACACGAACCAAAACTGGTTCGGATCTTCATTTCCTACTCCCTTGAACATCGACAACTTTATCGTGCTTGCTATATTCACTTGCAGTGGTGACGAAGGTGGTATGGGCGAAGATGGGGGGAAGACGATGAAAATGGCAATGGTGTGGGTGGGGGTGGTATGCAAAAAATCCTCTACCTTATCAAATTGATCGAACTTCTCGATGAAACCTTCACAAGCTCTTCCTCGTCCCCTCGTGAAGGTGAAATCAAGGGGCTAGTTTCCAGTTCTGTACTTCCTTCGTTTCTGTAAATTCTTCCACTTCGCGTAGCCCCAAACATCAATTTATTCACATAATCCTTTTTTCACATAGTAGCATTTTAATCCAAGTGTTCAAATACTTAATGTACTTACCTCACGGTCCTTTGAGGAAGCATCGTTCTGCCTCGCTATAGCTGACTGAAGTATCTACTGCGAACTCAGTAATGAATCCTTCTGTAATTCGATCGAGCCAGTGATCAACAGTGCACGCGATCTTCTCCTCTGATGCTTCCAATCTACGCACCAATTTTGGAGTCCACACAATAGGATTATCATGTTTCCACCTTCCTTGTCTATTTGCTAGCCTTGCGATCCACTCGTACAACTCAGTAGGGAAAGACACGAAGAAAATTTCATGGATTTCTATGTACAAGTAGTATTCTAACCACTTCTCCTCTAATAGCCATAGATTCCTGTTCTCCTGTTCCGTGAACTCGTGAATCTTCCTATGCAACCAATTTTCAATTTATTTCTTAGTTGAATTCTAGTGATACGACATCAGACATCTCTATGCAGATGCCGGTCCCGGAAATGGAACCATTTTTTGGCTTGTTGGGGCTTGACCAGGTTCTTAGTTAATTAGCCAAACAAATCCCTGTACTACTATCCCTTTCGGTAATAGTCTGCGGAGCGTGGACTGAAGTCTCACCCGAAGTAGTATGGGGGGGTGCTAGAACCAGGTTTCCACACCCTTGAGATGTCTGAGGGGTTGACCAGGTCCAACTGTGAATACCTACGTGCAGGTTACTCTACACACTTCCCTGACGTGCAGGGCCTACATACCCTGATATACTTGCCTTCGCGCAACCCTAGCAAAGGGTTGTGGGGCTTTCGCGATGCCGGAGCAAGCGGTTTGCACTATTTCCCTAAGTCACACCATAGATCTTACTTATCTTCTTATACCAGTTAATTATCTTTGCATAAACAAATACCTTGTATTATATTCACTTACTCAGCACATTTATATAAGTTCACACAGTAAATAAATAGTAAACTTGCAATTCATACACAATAATGCATAAGATAGGAAAATATACATAGAAATATGGTAAAACTTCTCTTTATTAATGCTTCCAACAATTACATACTCGACTTACCCTGCGCACTCGACTGCAGGGGTTTGCACATTGATCTGCGGACTACTAGGCCTTTGTGCACTCAGCTTCAAAGCCTTCTCCTACTCTACGACCCAAAAATACGACTTACACTTTGACTCAATGCTCCATCAATTCCTTAGATTCATCCATGCTTTTATTATTAGCTCCTTTCTACACTTAGTGCCTCACTCTATTTATACAATCCTATGGTCTGCAGACCATGGGTAGATCTTTCAAACCGACTTTACATTACAAAAAAAAGCGTGGACAATCCCATGAATCTATTATGACTTCGCACTCCGCACCCACAATTTGTGGAGTCTTTACAATGGACTTTGTCAAAACTTGGGCTTGAAGCCCCAAAATACACCTTGGGGGGATCCCATGCCCAACAACAATAAGGGGCTACACTATTAGTATAGGGACCTAACAATCAAGCAGATAAGACAATTTAGCATCATGATGTGGCCAAATATGGAATATATCCAAGCAATACTAAGAAATTGTAGCAACAACATAAGATTGTGCAATAAGGCATTGTTATCAACTCATCTCCTTGAATTCATGTTATCAAGGTCAACACACTTTCTCCACCTATAGGAATACCCGCAATATTCAAGAAACAAGATCATATCAATATCTTGGACCACAACACTAATAACACATTCTCTCCATGCATCAAAAACATATGTGAAAACAAAGAGAACCTCTAACATCATCAACTAACATCAACAATGACCATAACATACAATACGTCCTCATCAAATGCATCAAGATTTATATAACAACAAAAATAACTTCATCATATGCAATCCAAGCATCATTGATAACCGATGTCATAGTGACAACAACACATATATTTTCTAATAGTGAGCAATGAAATAAGACTAATGACAACAATATGAATTCACCATAGATAACATCATGTAATAAGGAGTGCTCAAACAACCATAATGCCGATAATGAATCATTAGCATATTCCCCCTGAACCTGTGCCAAATATTCTTCATTAATTATGATCACATTATATCCTTCTCACCAACAGCAAAGAGACATATCAACAACATTAATAACACTTTGCAACAACTCATCATGAACCAATATTATTTCACATATTTCTAAACAACATAAGGGTATCATCAATAGACTGCAACAAACCAATGCTAGACAAAAAATGCCAATAATGTACTAATGGAATAATATGAGAAGATCCCCTTGAATCTGTGCCACTTCTTTATCATCAATGAGAATGATACACGATTGTCTAAGTCAATAACTACATATACACGTGACTAACCATCATTATAAATGCATATATAATGTAAAATGTTGATTTTCCATAGCCGCAACTCCCCTTGAACATGTCATGTTTTTTCGTGATCGCAATCACTTTATCATATGCAACATCAATAATATAAACATCACCAAAAGAAATGATAGAGAATCATCATCAAGATGCACATGCATAGTTCCCTCTGGTATCATACACCATTAATCATGTGGACTTGATAGCCATTATCTGTTCTCCATGAGGCTATGTATCTCACATTTACTTACGCAGACTCTATTAGAAGTATGCATTAAGTACAATATATTGTAGTAGGGGTTATCTTCCTTTACTTTGAATATGAAGCAGAGGAGATAAACCTCTTACTTTTGCAAAGATTCTTCTTTAGTACATATAAATTGTTTGAATTTAGAAGCATTTTGCTATAGTTTTTCTAGTGTCTTCTTCTATAATTTTTTATCAGGTTGATGTAAATACAATTACATGCCCTTTATCAACTATTTGAATTACACTTAGAATGTTTTTCTTTATCCCATCAACCAATAGTAAATTAGTTCCTTTTGTATTCTCAATATCAACAACAACATTAACCTTACCTAGAACCTTCGCAGATGTACCATTTCCAAGAAAAATCTTACCACTCTTGTTTTTGCGAAAGATGAATTTGTCCTTATTTCCATACATGTGATGAGAAAATTTGTTGTCTATGTACCATTTATCTTCTTCTTCAAAACAACATAGAGAAATGCCACACCTTACTTGTTCTTCTTCTTTTTGATTAATATGAATAATGTTAGTGGATCCAATAATGTTATTTTCTTTCTATGTGTTTTGTTGTTTGAATGAATTCATTGATTTGTTCTTGCATTCTTTTGATACATGCCCAAAATTGTTACAAGTATAACATCTTACATGACCAAAGAAAGGAGAAGAAGAATCATAATATTTTTGTTTGATATTTATCCTACTACAATTAATAGATTCATGAGTCACAAAACATGTTGCAAACAAAACAATATCCCTTAAAGAACCCAGAGTACCTCGGAGTTGGCGATCTTTGTGTGAATATGCTTATGCAATTGGCTACAATGTGCCCAAAGTTATGAAAGATAAGGAAATAAATATCATTATTGAATGGTTTGTTATTTCTATGGTTAGGAGCAAATGATTTTCTTTGAAAAATCTCTTTTCTTGGTTTCTCGTTTGGTTGGCATTTTGATTCTTTACTAGAAATTTCTTTGTTAACCTCAAAATTGCTTGCATGGGCTTGTGAAATGGATTCTCATTTTATAGTTTCATGAAATCCAAGATCATATTTAATGGAGGGATACCTTAGACTATTAAGAATATTATCCAATATCTTTGAGCTATCTTAAAATCTTAATTTCTTATCCTTTTCTATTAATTTACCTTCTAGTATACTTACCTCAACATCTATTTCTTCTTTTGTCTTTTTCAATTGAGTTCTCAACTCGATGATCTCCTTTTTAAGATCATTTTCACATTCCTCAAATACTTGAAGTACCTCCTCATATCGTTGATTTGATTTTTCAAGATCATATTTGAGAGAGATAATCTTTGCTTTTAGCGCTTCACAATAATTGGTTCTTTATTTAATTTCTTAGATTGCTGCATCTTCTTCATTTCTTGTTTCCCCCCTACAAATTCCTTAGTTTATTTCTTAATGAAGATATTTCATTGTCCAAACTTTGACACTAATATTTCCTTATACTTCTTTCTCATTCCTTCTTCAATTTTATTTCCTTCTTTCAACTCGGTTTGTAATGTGACAATATCTTGATTGTAGGTACACTCCTTTACATCAAACTATTGCAATAACTTTTCTTATCACTATTTTTATCTATGATCGTTTTAGTCTCCACTTCTAGGATAATTATTTTTTAAGCAATTTTATCTTTAGAATGATTAATTTCACTTCTACCCATAAGAGAAATTTCAGTTTATGAATTTTCATCTTCACAATCATCATTAATACATGAACAAGAAAATGGATCACAAGTAAAACAAAAACTAGTACCTGATAATTATTTTTAATTATCTTCTTCATTCTTGATAAAAAAAAAGTGGGGTGCCCCCGAATCTGAATATTTGTTGGCATCTATTAATATAGTTTGTCCTTGCATGTAATTGCTGAAACTACCACTGCATTTGATATATTCCATTCAATGCCATAGTTTTCCTGAACTGACTTCTTCCTTTGAGTTGTCTTCTTCTTTTGCTTCTTTCCCATTATCCTTGATCCAATCTCAAGCACTTAAGCTTCTACAATTGGTAGGAAAAATGCTGAGAGGGGGGGTGAATCAATATTTTTAATTCACTTTAACTTTTAATTTCACATTCATAATTTTGTACACTATTGTTATTCATACAATGCGGATGTGTACCCAACTTTAGTGAATGTAAACCTCGTATATCTAGATTTTTTATTTTTCATAACTTCAATCATACATTTAACTTAATCATTGCATTATTAGTTCATTAGCCATTCAATATTCAATAAATAACATATAAATCACAACACATAAGCAACACATCAACACATATGAACACCGATATTTTAGGTGGAAACCCAATGTGGGAGAAACCCATTGTTGTTGTCATCTATGTCTTCTTCTCTTATTATAATGAAAAATCATTACATCATGGTATTGTACTGGCATGGAATCTTATCAGCATGAAAGAACCTATTTGCATGAGGCTACGACCTCCATTCATTCTCCAACACCCACTGGAAGGGAGCTACAACCCCCTAATATCGTTTACCAACTCCTACCAGAAGGGAGATCCAAACCCATCACTCATTCCTACAACCCTTGGCACCTTGTTGACCATGTTTCACAATATTTCATACTGAATCCACCTATAAATCAATCATCAAAACATGCAGGCCACCTTTTATTAGATTTTCACACTGGACCCACACCAACAATAAGGCCAACCAATAAACCAAACTAAATCACATAATTTGAATATAATCATTGAATCACCACTGAATACCAATAACCAATAAACTGAATCATTAAATAAAATGAACCACTAAATACTAAATCAATCCCAAGTTACCACTCAAATAACTGATCAAATGAAGATCAATCAACCATTCAAGCTAAAATCCAACATTTCTTTGGCGAATCATATTGTTAGATACGAGAAAGTCATCATAGAAGTAATGTGAAGTCATTGAAAACCCTGATTAAATTGAATTTAGTATATATACACGACTTTTCTGAAGCAAACCCATGCATATATGTGCTTCCTCTGCATAAAACTTGCATGTAGATCTCAAGTCACCGAATCATTGAACCATTGAATCACTGGGTATAAATTCTAAATCACTCTGACATCCAACCATAGATATACCAATACTAAATCATTGAATAACCAATCACAATTTTTCATTATCATCGCTAATTAACATACCATGCCACAACCAAATTAGTCAAATCCACACTGTCAAATATAGACCATTCAGATCAATACATCATTGAAAAGCAACAACAAATAAAACATAATTCATCAATTGTTATCACCAAGAAACAATTCAAACCCAGGAAAATATATGAGACTTCAATTAACCACATATGAGTATATACACACTTATCATGCATAAAACCTGCATATATATTTCAAAATACTGAATAGAAAAACCCAAATTAGGCAGCAACCTAAAACAAATTATTTCAAAATATATACATGACTACTGCGAGGCATATCCGCGTATGTACATGACTATCGAGAAGCAAAAATACATACAAATATATAAATTATTGAATCAAAACTTCGTTGCAAAACCTAGATCTCTATGCACATACTACCAAAGGCTACAAATCAGAAAATGTATATTCATGATCACAGTTCTACTATAATCACAAATGTTGCATTGTTAGTCATTTAAACATTCTGCAACAAGCAAACCAATATGGCATATTGTTAGGTCCCTATAATACTAGTGATTACCCCATTACTATTGTACTTGTATCCCTTATTAATATTATTGTGCCCCTATTTTCCCCATATTGTTATTACTATGCCCCATAGAATAACTTTATTGTTATTTTTGTGCCTTTGTATTATTATTGTTAGGTCGGTTGGGTTATATTGTGACTCCTTAGACTCCTATCTATAGAGAGGTTTGTCATTTGAATCATCAAAGAATCATTCATTTATGTAATTTAAAGGAGGTTTCCCCCTCGAAGAGGTTGAATTCTAAGGCGTTGATCTATCTTTTCTATCTTTTTGTGCACTGGTTTAATAACATTTGGTATCATAGCTTTGCATTCTAGGGTTTTGCTGCTCCAAATAGGTCATCGTGGAATTTTCGCTATAACTTATTTTATGCGACATTTCAAAAGAAAAAAAAAAAAACCATTTGAGAATAAATCACACTGAACCTCGGCTCTGAATTTCAGAGCTTTTTGCGCTATAATTGCGAAGATATGATCTGAGGAAGTTGGGCTTTTTGCAAACTCCTGAATTACATTCCAAACAGGTGACTTGGGGAAAATAGTCATAACTTTCTCTCTGAGCATCGGATTGAAATTTCGTAAGAAAGTACAGAAAGAGAACAGACTGTAGTTTCTTGTAGATATTTTGTAGATCCAAAGGTTGAAACAGGGACACGTGGAACGTCATACAAGTTCTCTACTGAACTAGTCTATAATCAGGTCACTGTGGGAGATTTGGCATAACTCTTCCTTGGAGAATTCAATTTCGATAAGACTGGTGGCATTGGAAAGAGGACATAGAGGGCTACTTCAGTTTGCTATTTTAGAAATGGAAGATCTGAAATTACAGAGATACATCAAAGGCAATATCGAGCTCCTACAAAGTGAAAAAAGGTGTGTAGATTTTTTTAAATTTTTGCTTAAGCTTGGTTTGAAAAATTATTTTGAAGGAATTCAAAGGGCATAGTAGATCATTATTATCGGTAATTGATTCCCCGAGGAAAGAAAATGCAAACACCTAGTAAGCAACCTGAAAGCTCTAGAATGACTCATGAAGAAGAGGAAGAAATGCTACATGATATATCAAAATTACAAGACCAAATGCAACAAATGTCACTCTCACAAAAGCTAACAGAAGCTAAGATAAATGGTGTGGAATCTAAGATAAAGGGCATGGAAGCTAAGATGAATGGCATGGAAGCTAAGATGGATGATTTGAAGATAGATTTGAATAAAAATTTGAAGACAGGCATGGCATATTTGAAGACAGATTTGACAAAGTTTCTACAAGAAATACTTACTGATGGTGAAAGGGTAGTAAAGGAAACTCATGATGCGAACAAAATAAATGTTAATCATGATTTCATAGACTCTAATGTTGGATCAAAGACCCACCATATTCCAAAAATCGATATGAGGAAGTTTGATGGCAAGGATCCCGCAACATGGATGTTAAAAATGGAGCAATTTTTCGATCTCAATAATGTGCAAAACACACAAAATGTACGTATTGCAACTTTATATTTCGAGCCAAATCAGTTTGTATGGTATCAATGGCTTTTCTCTCATAAAAAAATTATCACTTGGTCAATTTTTACGGAAGAATTGACAGCACATTATGAGGATACAAAAAGAAACACTTTTTTTAGCCAATTGATAAGTCTCAAACAAAAGGGTTCAATAATGGAGCACATTGAGGAGTTCCAAAAATTGAACATAAGGATAAAAAATATTCTAGAGGAGCATAGGATTGGTGTGTTCATAGGGACTTTAAAGGATAATATCCAACATGATGTTCACCTTTGGTAATTTCATTCATTAGGGAAGGCATTCAAGTTAGCAAGAAAAATGGAAATGAAAATTATGGCAACCAGGAAGCATACCACTCACAACTATAAAGATGGAAGTGTTGTTGCCTCTAGTCTTCCACAACCTATAAGGTTGACACCACAAAAATTGGAAGAAAAAAGAGCAAAAGGGCTTTGTTACAATTGTGATAGAAAATACATTAAAGCTCATAAATGTGCTGAGAAGAAATTATTCTACATAGATTGTGAAGAGGAAGAAGAAAAGGAGCAAGAAAGGTCAAAAGAAGAGGATATTCTCCAGGAACAAAGCCTAGATAAAGAAGAAATGGATCCGACCATATCTTGTAATGCATTGGCTATAATTACCACTCCTCAAGCCATCAAGATAGAATGAAAAACAAGAAGAAAAAGGTATTAGTGTTGATTGATTCAGGAAGTAGCCATAATTTTATTCATTGTAAGATAGCAAAAGAATTGAATTGCTTCCTATATCCAGCACCAGAGTGTCAAGTGATGGTTGCAAATGGAGGAATCATAAATTGCTCTGGAAAGTGCCATAATATTAATCTATCCATTGGAAAATATGTATTGACTAGCACAATGTTTTCCATTCCAATGGGAGGTGCTAATGTTGTACTAGGATTCCAATGGCTACAATCCTTGGGTACAATAGCTTTTAATTTTCAAGAACTTTTCATCAAATTTTCTGCGAAAGGAAAGGAAGTTGAATTAGGGGTATTGCAGGGAAACCAGGAAAGATAATCAGCTCTAACAGTATGACAAATCTTATAAAAAAGGAACAAAGAGGTGTAATTGCACAACTATGTTCACTAGATGTTTCCACATCGAAATTATCTATTTCTCCAGATCTCCAAAAAGTCTTGGACAATCATTCCAAGATATTTGAGACTCCTAATGGTATCCCACCTATTCGTGATCATGATCATCCTATTCATCTGATTCCAAGAAGTGTTCCTCCAAACATCAGGCCGTACAGATATCCCTATGCCCAAAAGAGTGAAATTGAACG
>APFE031234405.1:3542-22747 GCA_000404065.3 Pinus taeda
AAAAGAAGTATATATTAGTTTGCACTGATTATGTTACTAAATGGGTAGAAGCCAAGGCATTGCCTTCTGCCACTGAAAATTCAATTATTCAATTTCTTTTTGAGGATATTTTTACTCGTTTCGGTGTCCCAAGAGAAATTGTGACAGATCAGGGAAGTCAATTTACACATGATGGAGAAGCTGATGGAAGAATACAAAATCAAGCACAGAAAATCTACTCCTTACCATCCGCAAGCAAATGGCCAAGTGGAATCTACAAACAAAGTCATTGAAAGCATCATGACCAAGACTGTTCATCTACACAAAAGAGATTGGATGAAAGGCTTCTTAAAGCCTTATGGGCCTACAAAACTACATGGAGGAACACAACAGGACATTCTCCCTATGAACTTGTTTATGGGAAAGAAGTCCTGCTCCCCATTGAGTTTCAAGTCAAAATTTTCAAGATGGCAGTTTAGTTGGGGATGGACCTATCAGAAGCCCAAAAGCACAGAATGGAGCAGTTGAATGAACTAGATGAGATTAGACAAGAAGCAATCCTAAGAACTGATCTAGTTCAACATCAAAGACCTAAGTGGCATGATAGATATATCAAAGAGAAAAAGTTTCAAGAGGGAGATTGGGTATTACTATTTGATTCCAAGTTTAAAGACTTCAAAGGTAAATTTCAGACTCATTGGCTTGGGCCATATGAGATCGACAAAGTCTTTAGCAATGGAGAAGTAAGAATCAAGACCATTGATGAATTTCAAACTCCTCTTATTGTGAATGGCCACAGATTAAAGATTTATCATAAGCCACTCTCAAAAGAGGAATTTGTCAAAATGTTTTAAGAGAATTATGCAATAAGGCTGGTGAAGAAGAATCCTTCTTCCCCACCAGCCTAGCCTTTGTTCTTTTCTGTTAAAAAAAAAAAAGAATTGGTATAAGCCTGAAAACCAATCACTGATTGGTAGTCTTATACAGAAAATGTAGAGTGAAAATCAGGGACACCTGACACTCTATATTTTCCAAAAAAAAATTTCTTTCTTTCCCATTTCCACTTCACTTCATTTCCATCCCACTCCGTTTCATTTTCATTTCACTCCACTCACTTCATCTCACTCCATTGCATCCATTTCATTTCATTTCATCAATAAAAGTTTTTTTCATGACCATTTCCATTCAGATAGTTATTATCTAACTATTTCTATTCAACCAAGTGGTTGTTGTGCCAGTTTCTGCAGCTGGAATCAGTTTCCGCAGCCAGAAGCAGTTTCCGCAGCCACCACTCTGTTTTTCAAATTTACAGTCAAGATGTTAGTGCAATAATCATGAAAATGTAGGTATGGCTAAGCATATGCTATGAAGACATGTACATCGAGAATCTACAGACATCAATAAGGAGCAATTGATTAAGGGTTAATGGACAACAAAAGACAAGGATTCCAAGGTATGGGCAAAAATTTCTTTCAAATAGCAATTAAAGGCACAAATTTGCATAGTTATTAAACCTTAAAGCTCACTATGTGCAATGATTACTACAATAGCTCCATTACCATTCCACGACCTTACTCGATGAACCATGCATTTACTCCCTAAACGGTCTCATGATTATTTTTCGGGTTTAACTCGTAGATAACTGCACTTTCACATTCCACTTGTACTCATGAGATGTGACCCATTTAATTATGGCTCCTCTCCACCATACTTAGCGCAGCCATTTCATCAATGTGTAATGTCTCTCACGCAGCCGTTCAGTTCAAAAATTCTGACTCCACTTCACTACCCTACCATTTTGTTAAAGCCACACCCTGTTCGCATACATCTCCATTCCATTTTGTGAACTCACCTTGGCTGCTCATCCTCTGTTTCCGCTTACAATTCCGAAACACTCCCATTACCCGTATCCATCTTCCATTTTCAACCATTGTTCTTCCATAAACCTTGCAACATAGCTGTCTTACCTCTGTTAAACCCTCACATGAAATTGAATTCCAGTTGAATTTCAAACAAAGGAAAATCTGGGATGGTTACTAAGGGCAAAACTGGAAGGGCCTAAGTTCTTAGAAGGATATCCTTAGGTGAAAGAATTTCCGAAGAAGGCTAAATGGCTCCGCTTCATTCAGAAATTTAAGGGCCACAATAAGGAAGTAACGAAAGCCTTTGCAAGGTCCTTCAATGACCAGGTGGTGGAGATTGGAGACCTGAAGTTCACGGTCACTAAAGCTTCAATTGCAGCTGCTACAGACTTGCCCCAGGAAGGTGAGTGTTGGTTTAAAAACAAAAGTTTGGACGAGCTGGCATGGAGAATTATATTACGTAACCCATGTATGGACGTTACTGTATTCACGAAAGGAATTCCTGTTCATGCATTAAAAGAAGAATGGGCCAGCTTACTGTTAATCTTTCAAAAGTTAATCACTTGTGAAGGCTGATTTGGGGCAATGTACATGTATCGTACTAGGCTATTGATGAACTTCTTAGAGAACCAAACTCTTAATTTGCCCTATTTCTTATTGTTGAGTTTGAAAAAGATGAGCACCATAGCCCAAAAGAACATAGGGGACATAGAACCTCATTTATATCATCATGGACTCGTGAGGATTCTAGTTGAAGATCAATTGAAGAAAAAAAAAGATACTTGGGAATGATTTCTAGTAAGAATTTACTTTCAAGAGCCATCTGAGGCACCTGAAAGAAGTACACCAAAGGCGCCAAGAAGGAGTAGAAGAAAAGGAAAAAGTGCCATAATCCAAGACTCTCCTATTGGTAAAACTAAAGAAATTGGTCAAAAAGAGAAGGAGGAAATATCTAAGGACATAAAACAGAGAAAATTGAAGGGAAAAAGGAACTTAGAAGATGTTTACCAATCACCAGAGCCATCTGTAGTGGAAGACTATCAAGTGTTATTTGAGAGACTAGTGCATCTTTGGAAGCAAGCTACCACAACTAAGAAGAAAGAAAAAGGAAAACAAATTATGGAAGAAGAAAGTACTAGCCCATAGTACTTAAGAAGAAGCAGCAGACTCAGAGGAAAGTGGAGGAAAACACAAGTAAAAGGAGCCCACTTCATCGACTTGGGTGGGGAAACACCCGAGAAACCTCTAGCTGGCCATAGTCCACCTCATCCTCTGCAAAATATTGGAGCCCACCCTCTAGATGTTGATGTAAGCCCTTCTCGGTCAAAATTAGAAGACAGTCCTCCTCCTCAACAAGAATTTGAAGCCAGCCCAAGAAAAACACTCGAAATAGATCCAAAACAACAAGAGGTATATGATTACGTCGAATCCTTAAAGAAGACAGCTACAGACCTGAGCACATCATCCACTTTGCCTCACATAACACAAGATGCACAAGTTCAATCTTTGAAACAAGAAGTGTTTGAACTGGAGGTTTTAAACAGACACATTAAACAAGAAAATGAGGCATTAAAGGAGCAAAGCAAAGTGGACAAAATCATTCATGATAATACTATGTTACATATGGGACTATGGCAGAAAAAGAACAAGAAATTAAAGAAAAAGTGTAGAAAGCTGAGCAGGGAGTTAATCAATCTCAAGTTTAGATGTTTGATAAGGAAACCCAGGATGGTGGTAGCACCAAGAAAGAAGAGAAGAGGTCTGGATGTACTAGCAAAGGCTTTAGAATACATAGACTAAAGGGAGATGACTAAAATTTTGGTTGCATGAGGACATACAACACCTTCACAGTGGGGGTATGTTGAGTCCCAAACTTACATCTTCCCTATATACCTTTTTAGCCTTTTTCTCCAGTTACCTGAACCTCCAAGCTATCAAATCATTGCATATTAATTTAAAAAGGCATATAAGCGGTTTCCTAACTATGTCTTGTGACTGCTATTTGATTTAGATTTTTGCTCAGTCAGACACGAAATCTTGTCACTTTCCACAGCCAGAATTAGTTTCCGCAGCCTTTTTGTTGAATTCTATGTTACAGGTGTCTACTGGAGAATCCGACCACATGGGCAAGCTGCAAATGATGTGGAAATGGAACGTGTCCCCTTGGTTCAGCCGAATCACTGACAGAGGAGCGTGGTCAAAGCCAGTTGAGCGGTGGTCAACACTAAGAGTTTTGCGGTGGCAGGACTCTATTTTTCATCACGAGGAGGATTGCGTGGAAAGATCCTAAATCTCAGGAGGTGTGCTAACACCTGGGGATTGCCCGTGAATCGAATCTAACAACCACCCTCCTTGGATTTATTTCTCACGGCTACCATATTGCTAGATTTCCGAACATGGTCATTTACGTGTCTGTCTACCAGCTCAAATCTTAGGAATTAGTTATGTTATTTCATGTTATAAATAAAGCATCCTCATATGCATATAGGCTAGTTTTGGATATGTAATCTTGACTGCTTTTACGAGCCATCGTGCCGTGACTTAGTCCTTATGTTATGACTGTATTTCAATATATGAGAAGACACTTCTTTTAAGTTCAAATCCGTGATTGATTTCTGATTGGCCGAGGCTGTAGAGCCCCCCTGTACACTAAGGTTCTGTAGTTACTGTATAGTTTCATGTTTTCTTCATTTACGCTCTTGATGCCATAGTTGTTTGCTTGTATATATTACATTGCTCATGGTATTCATGTTGTTTGTTGTCCATAGTTTCTTTTATGCTTTCTAAAGAATGTCAACTGATCAGTGTTTTCATTTTAGGTTCTAATAGATAGCCCGGGCAAGTGCACATAGCTTTTTGATGACTAATGACATGATGGAATTATCTTGTACTTCTGCTAATTTGTTTTCTTAGTTCTAATTCTAGCACTATTTATTTCTTTCAGTTTTGCTTTGTTCATTTACTTTTCTACAAGATAGATATTAGACTATTCATGTCATTTTCAGTTACCTCCTATAGCCAGAGCGAGTCGAATGGTGAGGGATTGAGTGTGAATATATAGTTTGATACTAGTTTATTTGCTTTTGCAAGTTAGTGATTAGATTACTCATGTCATTTTCGGTTACCTCCTATAGCCAGAGCGAGTAGAATGGTGAGGGATTGAAGGATGAATGTGTAGTTTGATCTTAGTTTTATTTCATGCAATTTAGATATCAGATTACTCAATTTGTTTATGATTACCTCCTATAGCTAGAGTGAGTCGAATGGTGAGGGGTCAGAATATGAGTTGATGTGATATGGTTTGGTTTACTTTGCTTACAGTTTTTGAATTGCTTTGAGTTCAGTTTTATTTTTATACAGCAGCAAGGATACTGGGTTTCATAGTCACTAGTTCACTGTTTGGTTTAATTAAAATTTAGGTACATCTTTATTTTCTCTTAGTAATTGATTTCATCATTGCAAGTTTGAAAAACTTTTTGAAAATTGGAAGCTTGGAAATTATTTTAAAAGGTCACCATTGTCTTGAATACTTATATCCATACTTGATTTTTAGAATTGCCATCTCATATTAGAGAATCAACAAGAGGATAAAACCAAAAACAAATCAAAAATAAAAAATGACAAAGAAATAAGAAAATAGTTATCTTGCATATATAGTGCACTTCACTTCAACAGTTTACGACTCCCGGATTGATAATTTATATAGCAATTTAGGACACACTAAATTGACCAAACACCATGGGCGTCAATCCTTCCTGACTAAGAAATATGACTAGGCACTGCATAGGTCAGGTCTTCTCCCTTTTGCCACTGTGCTGATCCTCCTCCTAGTTCAAACTTGATGACATAGGCACTATGTCACCCCTTCCTTGCTGCTTCTTTGCTAGGAACAACTTTTATCACTCAGGACAACTGTTTCTGTTGCTGTTGCTCTACTCGGATAATGCCCTCAGTTCTCCTATGATATGGAACTATTCTCTCATACCATGTTGGAATTTCTAAGTCTAATTGTTAGAAATCCTTCATGTACTTTTTGATTTATTTCTGCCTACTTGTTCTATTTAATTAACATGCTATTTACCATGTAAATACTGAAAATAAATACAAGTACATGCTCAACATATTACAGATCATCAACTGAAGGAAAAACAAGCACACATGTGACACCATTATTTTTGGACCAATGTACCCGAAAAATCCAATGCAGGAAAACTGATGCAGCTATCTGAGAGTTTAATTATTAAGCAGTTTTAGAATACAATCTGGGTGGCAAATTGACTCACCTAATAGAGAATGATCTCGACAGTAGTACCTATCTACTCGGAAGTAGATATTCCGGCTAAAACCCTAGATAAACACTCCGGCAGCTCCATAGCTCCAATCTGCCCCATGAAGCTCTAGTGTTGGCCTCTAGGGACTACATTAGCCTCTCTATGGCCCAACGTCAACGCAACGTCACTTTGCCTTGGTCTGCATCAGCCTATGGAGGCACTGTTTCATCCCTCTGTCCCTTTGCATCACCCATGCTGGTCCTCTTAGTCACTGTGCAACTCCTTGTTGCCTCTGCGTGAGCCCTGGTTGGCTCTGTGTGAACCCTTGGCTACTTCTGCATCCCTCTCCGGATACTGCATTGATCCTTTCAGTGATATCTCTACCTCTCTGCTTCTGTATTCACTACTCCTCAGTTACAACTCTGATCACTCTCTCAACTTTCTCAACAAACCCAACCCTAGAAAGTTGAAATATTGATCTCTTTGTGTGTTCTCTAAGTGGCCCTCAAGCCTCCTCTTATACTTTTCTCGTTGACAAATCAACGATCTAGATTAAGTCCCTAATTAATGACTAAGATTAGATCTTGCTTGATCCATGACTTTTGGACCCTTCTAACAAAATTTTATACTAATTCACATTAATATTCTATTTTCCCTAAGTTTAGACTAAGGGACTCCATTAAAAATATTAATTATTTTAATATCTCCCAAATTGTTTAGAATCTGCCCAAACCATTTCTTAGTATTGGAGATCTCATGTGCTTTAGCCTCTCCACCAATTTTCGTGGCTAGAGCACATTTGATGCTACCCCAAATAAACAAACAAGACTTGGGTTCTGATTCAGGAGATGAAACTAAGATTGCAGCCACAGTCACTAAGGGAAAAGCCATGGAAGAAGTAAGCAAAGAGGAAGCCTTGGCAAGAACCAGCGCAACAAATAACTCCCACAACATTTCAAATGAGGAAAATCAGATCGAGTTGTTCCATATCCAAGTTATTTCCAAACATAAAAAAATCAATATGTTGTTTGATAGTGGATCTTAGGCCAACTTAATTTCTGCGAATTTGGTCAAAAAATTGAATCTGGAAACTGTGCCTCATCATAAACCATATTTGTTGGGTTGGATAACAAAGGATGCCAATTTGCAGGTCACACAAAAATATGTTTTCAGGTTTGCAATTATTGCTAATTTCATTGATGAAGTCGAATTAGATGTTGTGCCATTAGATATTTCTGGGATTGTGTTGGGAAGCCCATATTTGTATGATAGGAATGCAATTTTCCATCAATTTGAGAAAAAAATTATTTTTTCAAAGATGGAGTGGAGTATATTATGATATCCCATTGTATAAATCTTAGTATGTCTTTAGCAAGCACAGGGGAAATGAAGCGACTGGTCAATTCCGACAAGAGTGTCGTGCTCCTTATGATCAAGCAGAAGAATGACACAGAGCAGGAATCCTTTGAGGCTATGATGTGAAGCTAAAAGCTGAATTGGTTGATGTGGTCAATTAATATGGAGACATGTTTCAAGAACCGAAGGGATTGCCACCAAAAAGGGGAATTCAGCACGAAATTTAGCTACAACAATACTGTCCACTCCCAAAAATCGTTATGCATCGAATGTCAATTCTGGAAAGTTTAGAAATTAAGAAACAAGTCTAGGAATTGTTAGATAAAGGTGTAATTCATCCCTCGACTTTGCCATGTGGTTCACCAATTGTATTGGTACCCAAGAAAGGTGGAACCTGGCACATGTGTGTAGATTATCAAGCTTTGAATAATATTACAATAAAGAATCGATACCCATTGCCCAGAATAGATGATTTGCTAGATCAGTTGAAAACTGAAAAATATTTCACTAAATTAGACTTGAGAAGTGGATATCATTAAGTAAGAATAGCTGAGGAAGATATTTGGAAGATTTATTTTAAAACCAAAAAAGGATTGTGTTAGTGGTTGGTTATGCCTTTCGGTCTTTGGAATGTTCCAAATACATTCATGAGAGTTATGAATGATGTTTTAAGATCATTTCTTGATGATTTTGTAATTGTCTATTTAGATGATGTTTTGATATTCAACAAATCATGAAAAGAGCGTGTCAAGCATGTGAGGAAAGTTTTGGATATCATGAGTAAAGAATAGTCATTTATGAAGATGTCTAAATGTGAATTCGGAAAAGCTTCCTTAGTGTATTTGGGCCACATAGTTGGAGGAGGTGGGTTGAATATTGACCCCTCTAATGTTACGGTCATTGTAAATTGGCCAATACCCAAATCACTTACAGAAGTAAGGAGTTTTCTAGGAGCACCACAGTATTGGAGGAAGTTCATTGCTAATTTTTCTTCCATAGTAGCTCCACTACATGATTTTACCAACATGAAGGTTGTCTTCTAGTGGGGAGGAAAACATCAAAAATCATTTGATGCTTCAAAAGAAAGATCAGTTCAATTCTATTTTTAGCATTGCCAGACTTGAAACAACCCTTTGCAAATAGATGCAAGTGACTATGCCATGGGTGCAGTTCTTTTACAACATGGTAAGCCCATTTGATTTCATTTTGATATTTTTAATGGTGCAGTTATTAATTATCCTATGTATGATAACAAGCTTTATGCATTGGTGCAAAGTGTGAAGCAATGGAAGCATTAATTGAGGGGAAAATAAACCATTATTCACACCAATCGTCAACCTTTGCAATATCTACAATCTCAAATCAAATTGCAGCAGTCAAGGCACTTTGGTTGGATGGGATTTTTACAACAATTCCACTTGGTAATTAGGTACAAGAAAGGTATTTATAATAGAGTTGCTGATATGCTTTCTAGATGAACTATTAATGTAGCCATTTTACTCAAAAATCATTATGTTATGCCTAAAAATTATGTTGAACAATACGCACAAGATGCTAACTTGCAAGAGGTATTTTAAAACTTGAGTCAAGGCCACCAAGTTGAGGAATTAGACTACCATGTACATGATAATATGTTGTATCATTTGGGAAAAAAATGTGTTTCATAGGGAGAGAGATTAAATGTCACAAAGGAAGGGTACACTTCTCTTATCGCTGGACATTTCGGTGTAAGTAAAACAGTGGCAAATCTTCAAAGGTATTTTTATTGGCCTCATATGCTTGAAAGTGTGTCACATTTTATCAGAGGTTGTTCATTGTGTGCAATTAGTAAGCCTAGTAATAGGAAACTAGGAGTGTACACACCACTTCCAATGCCTTCATGGCCATGGGAAAGTGTTTCTATGAATTTTGTAGGAGGTCTTCCTTTATCAAGGAAAGGTCATGATTATTTGTATCTATTTTCGAATAGGTTCAACAATATGTACATATTAATGCCTTGTAAAAAACAAATTATAGCTGAACAAATAGCTTAACGTTTTTTTCAAAATGTATGGGTTTATTTTCGATTGCCTACTTCTATTGTAAGTGATTGTGATTCTCGATTTGTTGGGAAATTTTAGTCAAGTTTATGTAACTTGATGGAGACGAAATTGAAGAAAATCTTAGCTTCCCATCAACAAATAGGTGGTCAAATTGAAGTGGTTAATGTGATAGTTATTAATTTTCTAGGAGGATATTTTATAAAAAATCCTAAGTTGTGGGATGAACAATTGCATTATATTCAACATGCTTACAACCGAGCAAAACACTCTTCTACTCTTACTTCACCTTTTGAGGCATGTCTTGGTTATTTTCCTGAATCACCTTTGGATTTCATTTTTGAGAAAGATGTAGTTGTATTTGGAAATAGTGACATAGATAGAGAAAAGAAATTCATTGAGAAAATTAAGTTGATTCACCAAATAGTTCAAGAAAAACTAGAAAACAGTCAAGGCAAGTATAAGGCAAGACATGATAAGCATTGTGTGGATCATCAATTTCAAGTAGGTGATGAAGTTTGGCTATACATTAGCAAGGAAAGGCTTCAAGTTGAAGGTAAAAATCTTAAACCAATTCGTTATGGTCCATTTAAAATTCTTGAAAATATTGGTAATAATGCTTTCAATCTTGATTTGCTTTCTTATATGAAAATCTATTCCATTGTCAATGTTGAAAATTTGAGATTGTATGAACTTACTTTGATTGAAGATCGAGGAGAGAATGTTCAAATTCCATCTATTGAAGACTTTTCTTTATAATTCCTTGATGTGCTTCAGCAAGACACTATACTTGACGGAAGGACAAGGACAACTAAAAGGGGAAGTATTGATTATCTTCATGTGGGTCTCAAAGGTACACATCTATCAAAGGCCAAATGGATTTAAGTGGGAAAGGTGAGGGAACAATATCCTCATCTGTTCAATAAATGAATATAAATATTTTGGGGTCCAAAAGGCTTTCAGTGGGGAGGAGTGATCAGGTGCTCAAAATTATGCTCAAAAATAAAAGTGTCAGAATCTTTTCAAACTCAGCCTCAAATTGAAGAGCTCGTCATTCTAAATCGAATGATGTGAATGACACTCAAATCTGAGTTCATATGCAGAAGTTAGAGCAAATCAAAGTTCAAGTTTGACTTGTCTATGTGGCAGGTTTCCACAGGTTCCCAACAAATGGGGAAGCACCAAGTGGCAGGTTTCCACTGGTCCCACATATCGCATCTCGGGGAAAAAAAAAGGATGTAGGATAAGAATCGGCCCCCGACAGGTTCGATTGCAATTTGCGATAATCAGATATCGCACCCAAAATCTCGTTGTTATTTGTTACCACTGATAAAGTTTTGATTGCGATGAATGACCGAACGCGATACTTTATTTTGTTATAGTTTAATGTCCTGACAGGTCCGCGATATCGTATCGCAACATTTTGTTGTGTTAAGAGGCTGCAATCGATTGCCAATTGCGATGAGCAATAAGACCCTAGAAGGGGGAATTTATATGGCACAGTTTAATATCCGATGGGTCCGCAATACCACAATCGCAATGTTCTCGTGTTAACAAAACCTTTGAACACCAAACTTCTCTAGTTGTGATGAGCGATGGGTTCCAGACACGGGATTTTATATGTTGCGGTTAATTATCCTTGACGGGTTTGCAATATTGTAATTGCAATGTTTTTCCATTCCACAAGAGTCTAGAACACCTTTCGATAGTGATTTGCAATATGGCCGATAGGATATAGCTTTCCGTGCAGTGAATTTCTCGCTCAGTTAACATATTTTGGAGCAGAAATGGGGTTTCTAGTCAGTTTTGGAGCAATTTGTGGAATAAATAATGGAATAACTAGGAGAAGTCATAACTTCTTCAGTTCTTATCCAAATTGGATGCAAAAAGAGGCTATATTTCCATTTTTGGGCATTCTGAACTCATGGAGACATGTTTCAGAGGCATCTGAGCATTGTAAACACATTTTTGTTGTAATTTGAGCATCATAGAGAGGCCCAAGACATTGGAAGTTGGACCAAGGAGATGTAGTCCAAGAGGGGTGAAATACTTTATCATGTGCTTGTTTTGTGTTGTATTTTGATGTTCTTTGCTGCTATTCAACATATGTTTTATGTTAAATTGTTTCTAACATTTACATAAGAAACTCTCATGGGAATTAGTTAATTAAGAAAAAATATTGAATCCTTAAGCACTTGATAAAAAAATGATAAGCATATTTGGTGTTGGCATTATGATTTTGGTTTGGCGCTATGGTACAAGTGTTGTACTTGATGGCAACTCACTCAAGTGGTAGATCTCAGTTCAGGCACTCAAAATCATGGAAAATGATGTACTCGCAGGTGATCCTACGAGAAGTTGCGGTCCCACAGGTATGCCGACCAAGAAGTGCGGACATACACGCAGGTTCTCCGTTCAGAAGGTGCGGACACCAGTTTCACTCACTCTAATGCAAAAAAGCGCATGCACGTGGGAATCTTTATGAATGGTCCATGGTATTTAGCCTGACATATTTGATCCTATGGTTTTGATCCGTGGTTTTGCATCTAAAATTATTGATCCAAGGTATTGGGTTCCTAGTATTGAATACCTATGGTTTTGGACCATGGTTTGAGTAAAGGCTTGCCTATAAAAAGGAAAGGAGATCACTTGGCTAGGTACTTGTGAAATTTGAATATCTTAAGATCTGAAACTTTGGGTGATTAGTTTTAAAAGCTAGATCTAAATCAAGGAGAAAAATTAAGGCAAATCTATTGATAAGTCGTGATCTCTCGGGCACATGAACAGATTTGTGGATCTGACTGACTGTGGCACATTGGAGGACTGCTAATTTGGCCCTAATCAGAAGTTCACAGGCGATCCACGACGTAAGTGCGGGGGTACGCAACGCAGGAGAAAGCGCAGAGCAGGGGGTATGCAACGCAGCAGAAGGCGCATTGCGAGGTATGCAGCTCAGGAGAAAGCACAATGCGAGGGTACGCAGTGAAGCAGAAGGCACAGGCGAGGTACGCAGTGTGGAAGAAGGCACAGTGTGGAGGTATGCTGTCAGGCAGACAGTGCAGGTGCGGATTTGAACAGAAGTACGTAGGACAAATGAATGAGTGATGCAGAGATACGTAGAGTAGAAGACCGACCAGTGCGGATATTCGTAGGCCCCTCTTGGTGAAGTTGCGGACTTATCTTGAAACATTTGTTGGCTATCTTTTATCTATTGCTGCAGAGTTATGGGTTTAGATTTCTGGTATTACTTTTCTGTTTACAACATTCTGAAGAGTTAGGTGATTCATTGGTTGATTGTATAAGGAGATTAGGTGATTTGCATGTACTTGATTATTATTTAATCTTCTTGGATCCAATCTGAAAATTAATGAAACGTGGTCCTTAAAAAAGTAAAAGAGCTAAGGGGGTTGTTGCTCCCTTCCAGGAGAGACTGGAAGATGAGAGAGAGTTGTAGCTCTCTGCAGGTTGCAGCTTGCGTATTGGTAAAGGACTGCACCAATACAAAATCCTTGTAAAAGAAGTTTCTAATTGAAAGAAGATAAAGACATATTGCAGCAGGTGGTTTTCACCGACATCGGGTTTCCACCTTATATCTGGTGTTCTTTGGTGTGCCTATCTATTTTTCTTGTTCTTGTTTATTATTATATGGCACTGACATACAAATTAATGATCAATATCTGAAGAATAAATTAAAGTATAAATTTGGAAGGTATATTGAGAAGAATTTGATAATACTGATTCACCCCCCCCCTCAGTATTATTTCCAACATTTGGTTTTATAATGAATGGGGAATTAGCACACCATTGCTAATCTTCTCCATTTCAAATCAACAAATGTGTTTACAAGTATCTACAAGTGGTGGTGACCAAACACCAAAGTAGATGCCATCAAGTCCAAACGGGGAGATTGTTGACATTATGAGTAATGTGTTGTCCTCGATGAGAACCTAGTTGATGAGTTGTCTTTTGATGGAAAAATACTTAATAAGTATGTCAACATGATGGTAGTAGGATGAGCCTTCAGGCTAATACAGATGTGAGAGAAAGATTGGACAAAGGAATATCAGTTAAGAGACAAAGGAATGATAAAGATGAAATTTGAAGAAGTATACGCTGGTTCTATGAAGCAAAGTCATGTACATATGTAGGTTTTGTGAAGAAAAGTTGTGTATATGTAGGTTCAATGAAGCAAAGGCATCTACATGCGTAGGTTTTGTGAAGCAAAGTCATGTATACGTAGGTTCTGTGAAGAAAATCCACATACACATGCGGGTATGAAGAAAGAAAGGCGCGTATAGTTTCCACACCATGGTATTCTAAATACCAAGGGTATTGACCATGGTATTAACCCATAGTATTGAGCCCAACAATGAATATTTGATCCCATCAAAGAATACTATCAACATTAGTGTGGTTTAGACTTGTAGTATTGGAGAAGGGCTAAGCTATATAAGGAAATGAATATCAAAGTGTTTATGTGTGCAAGTAAAGAAGATTTGATAGTTAGATATGAAGCAAGTGTGAATGTAATGGGATATTAATGAATAGTTTGATTTGAAATGAAGTATGGACTCAGGAATATGATGATGGATAAGATCCAATAGATATGAAATGACTATATTGGTAATGGATTGATTTGATTTGTGATACTATGTTTGACAATGTTTTTATTATGTCTAGAGATGGGTTTTATTTCTGAAGGTCTGACGTGAAGCGAAGCTATAAGTTAATGATTGCAGATCTCTATGCGTGTTTGATAACTTGAATGGCACATACATATGTAGGTTAATGTTGGTAATTCACGTATCGATTTAGATCTGTACACTGGTTTGATTCTTGAAAAGTGCATATACACGCGGAAATGTTTTGTGGAAAGCACATATATAAGCTGGGGTTTTGCTGAACAAGATGTCTGATCAATCTAATTAGTCTTGTTGTGTTTTTGTTGTTTGTCAATGAAGCCTTACTTGATGATCTGGGTTTATTAGTGATGATTGAAGTTGAATTGATTGATTGAGAATGATGATGCTTCTAGTTGTATGTGATGGAATATCTATGATGGTTATGTGAATTATTTCAGAGTAATTTAGTGGTTCAGGGTGTAACTTGATGTCTATTTATGAATGAAAATGATTTAGTTTCAGGGTTCAATATTTTGAGATTTGTATGTGGGTATGCTTCAAGGAAGTTGCATATACATACAAGTTTGACAAAGTAAAGTAGTGTATGTATTATGACATTTTATTGATCAAGGTTTTTAGTTGGCTCAATAAGTTGATGTAGTGTTTGGGTTCAATATTGGTATTTTAGTTACATTGATCTAACTACTTTGGTTGTTTGAGAATAAGTTGATTGATTTGGGTCTCATTTGGTTCAGTGATTGGTTGATTCAATTGGTTCAATGATTGAGTGATTTTTTGCAGTGATCTGTTTCATTTTTGATATTTTATATTGGGCCTAAATGATGGTAGTCGGTCCAGCCTGAAAATTTGGTGAAACTTAGCCTACAGATTTGATGTTTAGGTATGGCGGATCCAATATGAAAATTATGAAATGTGGTCCACGAAAGTGCTGAGGGTTGGAGCCTTTAGTAAGGGAGTCGAAGCTTCCTTCCAGCAGTAGCTAGTAAATCAGTTCAGGGGGTAGAAGCTCACTTTCGGTGGGTGCCAATAAATGAGATCAGGGGGTTGGAGCTCCCTTCCAATGGGTGCTAGAGAATGAAAGAAGGTTGTAGCCTTCTACAGGTGAGTGGCTGGGTGTTAGTATGACTAGTAAAATATTGTAAGAAATTTTTCATTATAATAAAAGATGAAGACATTGATGACAACAATGATGGTTTTTACCCACATTGGGTTTCCATAAAAAAATCCTTGTGTTCATGTGTGTTGATGTATTTCTTATGTGTGATGGTTTATTTTGATCTTACTACACATGATTATTATTTAATTAATGTCTAAAAAAGAAGTCTTGATGCACTGGTTCAAGTTAAACAGATGATGAATTAGTTGAAAACTTAGTTAACTAGATATAAACTACTTATCCTCATCACAGTCACGTACATATGCTGGTTCACTTAATTAAAGTCGCATACATAAATATGAATAAGAAATTGAAAGGTTTTTGTGAGTTTTAAAATACTGATTCACCCCCCCTCCCCCAATATTTTTCCCAACTTCATGGTGTATACATGTGGTTATTTGGTTATGATTTTTCATTAGCATGGAGGATTTCTTTGATTGATAGTAGTTTTTCCTAGCCTTGTGTTGTAGTAGCTACAACCACCCTCCAAAATTTTGGCCTGCACTAAATTTGGAGCCTCCCTTTAAGAGTTTCACTTGATGACTGCACACACTCAAGTTCACTTCGTGAGCTCATGTGAGTCTTTACAACCACCTTTCTTGTTCATTGCATTCAAGTCTCTGCATGCTAATGCCTAAGTCATGCTTGTGACCATGTTCGAGTTATGCTCAAAGTCTTCGCTTCGTATGTGCTTGTTGTGTTCGCTATGAAAGCATCTGTCGCACTCACACACGGAGTCACATTCACTGTTGCGTAAGCATCATCTCGATCAATGAACGGTCAATCACAAGTATCACACTTGTCACTTACACCATCGGTCAGTCATGTTAAACATGTGTGTATAGATGGTTTGGGTGTTTTTTCGTCAAGTCATGCGAGTGTGTGTTCGTATGATCACCTATGCATCCTTCGATTGTTCACACACAACCATTTTTGCTGAAAGTTCTGACGACCAGACTCCCCTCTGACAGTCGGACCATCACCCTACCATCAACTCGATCGACTGTCAACCAGAGCAACACGGAAGTACCAAGATAGTATTTTCAAGTTGCGATGCCCTCAAGCAATTCAATCAACTCTCATATTGGCCACCTGGATAGCTGGACCCGATAGTCAACCTAGGACTGACTCCCCTCAAAAATTGCATAGAGGCTGCTAATCTCACCCACTCAACTGACTTAGGAAATTACATAGACAGGTTGGATAGACACCAAGTGCCCATCCCTATCTCCCTCAGAAAAGTACATAGTTTTCCTAGTTAGTCATCCCAACGGTCGACCAACTATTCATCTTAGAAATTGTGCAATGTTCATGAGAAGGCCTTTCGTTGTCCATCAGTCAACTCAACTTAGAAATTGTGTAGGGATGATCAACAGGCTGACCTCCTGACCTTAGTGTAGTTTTCCTTTCCAGAAGCCCCTAGCAGCAGACTGCCAATTCCCTCCAGGAATTGTGCAGTTTCTACTGCTAGTGACTCCAACATCTAACTGGCAGTTCCCTCAGGGAATTGCATAGTTTTGGCTGCCAGTGACTCCAACAACCAACTGGCAGTTCCCTTTGGGAATTGCATAGTTTTGGCTGCCAGTGACCCAATAGCCAACTAGCAGTTGCCTCTAGGAATTGCGCAGTTTTGGCTATTGGTGACCAAGCAGGCAACTGGCAGTTCCCTATGGGAATTGCATAGTTTTGGCTGCCAGTCTCCCAGACATTTCCCCCAAAAAACTACGCAATCCCTGCATGATTAACCTTCATGCATCCTGGCCCGTTCCTCTAGAAAATTGCACAAATCTAGCTTTCTAGCCCCACTGCCCATTCATTCTGAAAAATGTACAAAGCATGCCTTCCTTGCCTTCCAGTAGCCCGAACTGTCCCTCCCATAATTTGCACAATTTTGCCTCCTAGTCGAGCCAGACCTCGTAGACAGTCACTGTCATCTTAGATTTCCCATCTCCATCACTCAATGACTCTTGCGTAGTTTTCATCAGTAGTTCTTGAAGACATCATCCTTCTTTACAACATTGCTGCCTCTCTCGGTCACCTGCATCCAAAATGATCATGTGTCATGGTAGAATAGGAGGTTTTGGATTTGATGTTGTTTTGTTATGAGTGACTGCAGGTACAGGTACACCAACAAACATCGCAAGATGACGAATGGGATGAACGAATGGAACACATGCAGAATGATAGGTTCACCAATGGATGAATGAATGAAGCATGCAAAGTGGACGAAAGTGACGAACATGCAACTTCACGAATAGATGAGCCTGTCAAGCCTTCCAGCATGCAAGCAAGGAAAAACATGCTTAAGATTCATCAAGCAAACCAAGGACCATCAGAGACTCCGCACACTTCGCCATGCAGATGTGAATCTATGATACACCATGAAGACATCCATCACCCAGTAACATTATAGCTTGACATGCACTCCAGCAGTAGCACAAATGTACTAGCATTGTCATGTCGAGTCACATCATGAGTCATGTCGCCCACATCTCCATTGTGGACTTGTTGTTAATCAATGTGATGTAGCATGGAAGTCCAAGAGACCCACTTGTTGAACAAAGAGTCATGTAAGTTGAAAAGTCATGGAAGTCAAATGGTCATGAGGGTAGTTGAACAACCATAAGGGTCTGTTTCACCCTTGGCTATAAATACCCCCTCATTTGTACATGTAAAGGACTTTTCACCTCAACTCTTCCCACATAGCCAAGAGAGTCTGTAATATTTTCTTTGAGGAGTAAGTAGGGGCTCCAACACCCCACACTCAGGGTTAGTGATGTATGGTGTAACGATGTGTCTTGGAACTTTCACTTAATTCAGAAGCCTGCTAATAGGCCAACACGTTTTCACACACATATTTTATCTGTTTTAAGACTGATCTTTAACACTTGTAATGCATGTTTCTTTAACCCGTGTTCTACATATGAAATACTTCATTTGTTATAATGCATAATATTAATGGAAATGTGTTGTATATGTTGTTAATGCTATCTCACTCGTGTAGACTGATCTCCCAGACATCAGACAAACATGTCACATAAAGCTTGTTGTAACAACCATTGCACTCATTCAGACTAATCCATGAGTTTTCTACATGTTATCTTACCTTGTATGTTGTGACTGCCGCATCCGTGTGGATTACTCCACTGGAAGCTGTGCATGTCCTGTTGTGTTGGTTTGTTCCTAGCAGTGTTGGGACTGCTCCCAATCGACCTGGAACTCACTCTCACCCTCTCCCTTGACAGTGAAAGAACCATTGACACAAGTGACGCTTACACTCACCAGGCATGCGAACCTCACTTCTTGAAGACAAAGAAAACCACTCTCCTGTGCTAACAAGCAAGAGTTGAGGCAAATCCTTAAGACAATGGCAACCAGCCCATCATACCGGATGGAACTACGAGACCAAACGGTGTGTGGTCTAGTTGGGACTTCATATTGGGGTGATCCCATGAATGTTGGCGGGTCCAGTAGCGTCAACATCTTGCCATTTCCTAGATAGAGATGATGTCATGGATTTACCATTTTTTTTCCTAATTGGCGCTCATGTTCATTATGACTATGGGTTGAGTTATTAGTTCTTGGAGCCTTAGTTGGAAAAACACTCTAGAAGTCCCAGAACAACTTAGATTGAGTTACTAGTCCTAGAACAGGGAAAATTTTAAGAACCCCCCCTAAATTTATAAGTATAATAAATGGGCGAATCTCCATGGTATATGGGAAAAATGGAAGGCGATCTTATCAATAATATAATATGTACATAAAATTTTTTGGCGAATCTCTCACCAGGCATGGCGAATATTTTACTCAATTATAAAATATTATAAGATCTTGGTATTACCATGGGTTATCATAAACCTGGAGCTTAAAAATTACTATTAGTAATTTATAAAAATTAA
>APFE031234405.1:25964-41001 GCA_000404065.3 Pinus taeda
TCTCATTTATTTATATTTTTATTAATTTACCATACCTCTTTTATAAATATGGTATTTGGCCCATAGAATTCACTGAAATAAAACCTATTCTTCAAAATGGGCGAATGGAAGGTTGTAAATCCTAATTTCAAGGCCTAAATTTACCTTTTTTACCCTCTCCCTTAAAATAAGGTGGGCTATTTGAGGTGATTTGTAAAAATGTACTATGATACAAAATATTCGCCCACTAAAAATTTAAAACCCCTTAATTTCGCCAAAGGGCGAACATTCGCCCCTAAAATTTTCTGTCCTAGAAGCCTTAGTTGGACAAACACTCTGGAGACCTTGGTGGGTTGAGTTATTATTCCTAGAGCCTTGGTTGGACAAATGCTCTGGAGTCCTGCAGTGACTATTGGTTGAGTTATATACATTCTAGTAAAACATTTAATATATAGAAAAGGAACTTAACTAGCATTTGCACCAGATGTTGTAAAGGAAACGCCGTAAGGCATAAATTGAAGAACGCAAATACAACAAAAAAATACTTTCATAAAAAGTAAAAATACTTATAATGAATTTATTATTAGATATTCCTATGAATTGCACTATATATTAGCCCCGCTAATTGTTTCCCTTTCACCACTATGGTCACATTATTGCTTGATGGCATCAATTGTATTCAAAAGGGCTACCTAATAGCCCTCTTCCGATACAAAAAATTGATTCCCATACCTGGACTGCAGCTCACAGAAGAATTGATGAATAATGGCTTAAAAACACTTTCCTCATTTAACCAAAAACATTTAGGGCCTCATGGCATTACCCATTCTGTACATATCATCAAATTACAGAATTCCATGTAACTTCATCTAGCTTAGGCATTGCATTAAATAGTTTCAGTGCTTGGTCCTCTCATCTCTGTAATAATAAATTCAACCACTGCCATGATTTCTGTGGCCACGGTAAGCTCTCGCTAGTGATATGGAGTGGTGGTCTCGCTGATATCAAATCGGATGTGCTCGAGAGGGCTGACCATGCTGATATCTAACTAGGGACCTTGACTTAGAGCGTGATTTTGCACGTGACCTAGGAGATCTGGACAAGTCAATTGGAATTAGATATTTTCACATAAGCCTCCAACATAATAATTTTATTCGTGTGAGAAGAAAGGAGCTCCAACATAGAAACTTTATTCACATAAAAGACACAACTCCAATATAAATAATGTCATCTACATAAGAAGGAAGTAGATTCAATATAATTAAAAGAAAAAAGACTAAGTGAATGCATGCATTTATTTTCGACTCGCAACCTTTTCATCAATATCATCTCCATCTACTTTAAGGGTTTTACTTATTTTTGCAGCGCTAGCTGATGCCATTTCAGTTGCAGACTTCATTGATGTAGCCCTGCTGGCTGCCTGTTGTGTAGCCATTGACTGTTGCATAAGCAATGCCTGTTTAAGCTGTAATTTCTGCATGGCAACTGTTTGCTACATCATCATTGGCAATGGTGGATGCTGAGAAGAATCGTTTTTATCTTTCTCATATTGATAAGATGAGCTCCCATTGTGACTCTTCGAACCTTGTCAAAATAACACTAATATCAATTAACAATAATTATAACATTATGGAAGTACATTGTAAAGGGATGTTGCAATGAATGAAACAATTCAAAATGTTAACATAAACATAGGGAGAGATTCAATGACCAGCTCATAGATATCAAATAGTACAAAAATGAAGCGATGTAGAAGATAATATGAAGAACATTCACAAACATTGGCATTGCTAAATCAAATAAAGGAAGAAAATAAAATATCAAAAATAAAAAATGAAATGGAAAAATTATTAAAGCACATCCTATCAATCAAGACCTTACACACTTGTACCTTGATGCAATTTAACTGAAAATTGCCACAACATTTAGTGAGCTAAAACTTTTCCTCTAATTACATTTGCAGATAAATTTAATAACAAACATTTTTCATTACAGATAACTTACAAGACTAACTGACAAATGACAACAGTAACAATTTTCAAAAACTGCCTCATCTCAAATTAGGTCCAGTTAAAGAGGATGGTAGATCAATCAAAGACAACTCCACGTTAGTTTTGCCAAGTCTAATTGAATTGCAAAAATATGATGGTTATCTGGCTAACATACATAAATACATTTGAAGGACAATACACAACTCTCACCTTATTGAAATTTTCAGTGATTATATTCCATAGTTCTGTTTTCCCTAACAATTAGTGAGAATCCACACTCTGCAACAACTTCATGCAAACCATGTGCCTAAATGCATGAAAAGTTTTCACGTAAGCTACATGCTTTAATTCTCATGAGAAGAGGTTTTGTAACTTTGGCCAATGTGTACAATTATTTATTGGTATATTGTTTGGAGGTAGGTATCAGATGAGGGTAATTAATCACTGGCATTGAAAGTTAAAAATTTCACAAAACAACTATATATACTGGACCTTTAAATCAATGTATATTTATAACTTCCACTTCCTATTTGCCACTCTATTTTAGTGTCCTAAATGCCAATGAGTCCATATTCTTTGGACTATTTTCACTTTATCAGGAGGGTATTTCTATAGAAAATTATTTTTATTCTACAGGAGGGTATTTGTTTAGAAGATTGTTTCTGTTCTACAAGAGGTTTCAAAGCTCAAAATTGGCCTTGAAAGTTAAAAATTTCATAATATAATCTTTCTGGAAAAACAACCGACCTTTAAATAAATGTATATTTATAAATTCCACTTCCTATTTGCCACTCTATTTTAGTGTCCTAAATGCCAATGAGTCCATATTCTTTGGACTATTTTCACTTTATCAGGAGGGTATTTGTGTAGAAGATTGTTTTTATTCTACAGGAGGTTTGAAAGCTCAAAGTATATCAAAATGTGGCTCCCTTGATGAAAATACAATGATGGTTTCTTACAGACAAAAAGAGTGGCCTGTCGTTATAAAAATTGTTCCCACTTATGGCCACTAACATTGCGGAAACAAAACGAGTGTCGCTGTCCACTTAAACCAGTTTAAGTTGCAGTTATATTGAAGGCAATGGGGTATCCTAAGGAGATCCACATAGATGAGAATATGCCACATCTTCGAGTTATCAACAGTTTCAACTCATCAGGAAAGGAAATCATTAGTGTTACAATGAGCCAAGAGACCCTCCACATACCTCACCTCACCCAACTTCCACTACATTGCTGCACTTAAACTGCCAAGAATTTCAAACGAAATATATCATTGATATCATTACAATCAAATGAACAATAAATCTAATCATCAAGCAACAAAAATATAACAGGACTGCTAAGCACAGAGAATATCAGACTTGGGAACTTTACAGCTAATTACAACATTGTTTTGGTGAGAGAAACACAGAGTCAATTACAGCAATAGAACCAATTCCATCTCACTACAAAGCATGGTGGATATGTGAAGGAGACCCATTAATCGATGCAGTCCTACATGATCACTTTGTGTTATATCTCCATTTCCTTCTATGCAAACAGTGGATAAATAGTCGCATATAAGAGAGACAGGTTCAGAATTAGTATCATTCCCAAAGTATTCTCAACTGTGCCATCAATATCTAGTTTAATATCCAGTTTTCCATCCTAATGACAATTGGCTGTGTCACACAATCTTCAAAAGAAACAAATGGACAAGAAACTTCATTACAGGCCTGGATATGAAAAAATATAAATCTGAGATGAATTGGCAACTTACCCTTAGAAATCCTTTAGTACATCTCTGTGTCAGTGTATTAGGCAATAAGTACAGATTTTGCTTCAGAAGGCAATTAGAACTGAAGCTTGCATTTTTCTCACAGAGAATTTGATTGAAAGTTCACCAATTTTGACAAAATAGAAGAATATATGTGCTGCTATCCACTTCAATCTTGTTTACTCAAGATATACATTATTTGGTGAACACCAATAAATTTTTGTTAAATACTTGTGCTGCAGAAATATACCATTGCAAATGCATACAAAATGTACGTTAGAACTGTAACCATAACTCTCAAGTTTCAAACTTATTTCATGGTATCAAAAAGCCCCCCACAATCATATTCCGCATGGCTCAGAGCATCACCAGGCACCTTTGTCATGATTTTCTCTCTAAGAAATTTAGCAAATTTTCCTGATCTTGGTTGCGATAATCTTGTTATGTAAGATTTAGTCATCAACATAAACACTCTCCATCTTCTCTCCTCTACATATTTCTTCAATGCTTGCTCAATCCTCTTTCTTTCTTTGTTTGCAGAAGTAACCAATTTTCCATTCAGCCCTTCTGCTAAGCATCTAAAAAGAACAACTGCATCCTCTAGTGTTGAACATCCACCTTGTCCAATATAAGGAGTCATTGCATGCATTGCATCTCTAGCGATGGTGACTGTTCCTTTTGACAATGTCCCAAATAACACTGCCCATGGACACCAACCTCTGAGAGGAGTCAAACTAGGTGTGTCTGACAATGTTCTCTTCACAATATCATGATACTCCTCTGGAAAATCTCTAAGCAAATCCAATGCTTCTTGTATGATAAGCTTGGGTTCTTGTGCAATTTCTGAGTCTGTTGAGCAACATATTGTTAGTGAATGAAAATTTTGATTCAAATTTGGATGTTACTGGAGGGCTAGATGGAATAGCATATCAGAATACCTTGGAGATGTGATTTTCTATTTAAGAACCAGAAAACATCTGCGTCATTGATTGGAATGTACCCAGCTCTCATACCGTGTTGTAGATTGATATATAATTTTGGAATTAAGTCATGCCCTTTAGGGTAGGTAGACAATCCACGACTTGTAGACCTTCCCAGGAATTTGGTGGGCTGATAGGCCAACCACTTAGAAACAATTGAGTTCACCCCATCACATCCTATCAAAACCTGTTGGTAGTTAAATTAAAGAATAAGAAAAATAAAATTGTACTGAACACGTCACCATCAAATATATTTGGAAGAAGATTGAAACAATAAAAAAAGGGAAGGTTTCTTCATACTTTCTAAGGTCAAAGAACAAAGTTACAATACCATAACAAATCATTTTACTAGAGAATGGCTTAATCTTACTTCAGGCAAATTCTAATCCAATGATTCTTTCTCCTCCCAAATAACAGTAAGAAAAATGAACAAAGACAAGTTACCAGTAATAGCATTCATAAAAATCAAGGAATGGAGACAATGACCACTGACATCCATAAAAAGCAGAGGATAGGGACAAGTTACCAGAAATAATATTTATAGTACAAGAAAACCAATGAAAGTGACTTGCATAAACCAGTAGAAAATTGGCAAGATATAGGAATGCCAGGAATGCCATTGATAAAATAAAAACTGCCCAACCAAGCTCCACAGTTGCAAGAAGAAGATAGACAAATACAAAGTATGAGCCGACATAACCTACACATGCAGATGATCAAAAACATCATAAAAAAATCATAGATAAGCAAAGTTTCCGGAATGTGCCAAGATAAGAGGAAGTCAAGAAGAAAACAATATGCGATCTAGGAATTGTGAGTGTACCCTCCATAAGTTAAAAAAGATAATGCCATTAGCCTCAAGGGTTAATAGTCATAATCCAGATGCAACATCTGTCTCCTAGGTAGGAGAGGTTACGGGTTGTGTCCCAGAGGTCACGGGTTCGACTCTCTAAGTGCTTAAGTGCTTGAAACTCAGGCCATAAGGCTTTACCCTAGTTACACCACATCGACAACAATGAAGTTTTCAGAGGTTTCCTATGCATCTTTGTGTGGAAAGAAACACTATTGAACATGAAATTGAAAGTTTGATGCCAGAATTGGCAGATGATCTAAAACAACATGCGTAAATAAAATATCCAAAGATCATGTGAACCCTACAAGAGAACATCGTTCGATTGGGAAACAATGAGTGCATAATAGTTCAAAGAGATTATAACCTTAAAAATGAAAATGAACTGAGAAAGTTTAAGCAACCTACATAGCCTAACTAAAAAATAGGCCGTCCAGGTATTAGTGTAAGCTTGACCGAGTTTTAAGAGCCATCAACCAGGGTTCCATTTTCATTGTGATCTGCCCTACTTGCATGGCAGGAGTTTCATGATTTCAAGGAGATGAGACCAGGTACTAGGTTCTCAGAAATTATTTTGTTGGAATAGATACCCTACGACACCCCAGCTAAAGGAAGTCTGAACTTTCACATGTTTCTTGAATCACTCACAAAACAAACTCAAATAATGGCAAAATACAGAAACAATAACTAAACCCTATAGGAAAGGCAATTTGTTTGTCTGTTTAATGGGATTTAAAGCTTCACCTTGGCCTTGATATATGTTCCATCTTCCAACATTATGGTAGGGAAATCATGATTGCTACTATCTGTGAATATATCAACAACTTTGGACTTATATCTTATGGTTTCTGCAGGCAGGGCAGCTGCAAGAGTTTCCAGAAGGATCCCCCTTTCCATGCAGTGAACTTCATGATCCCTGCCCAACACTTCCCCAATCTCATCACCTCATTATTACCAATAAATTAACAACTTTGTCACCTCATTATTACCAATAAATTAACAACTTTGAAACCGCTTTCTGTTATCAATCATAATTTGTAACGATTAAGATTATTACAAGCCGGCAATTCTCACCGTTTTCCAGGGACTCTGTATGGAATTTGTTTGTTCATTTCATCCTCCAGGCAGATCATCTGTGAACTGAAACCTCCATGGCAATGGCCATGCATGAATTAGGGTTGATTCGATTCAATTGTATTGAATACAGGGCAGTGTCAGAGGATCTTACCCTTCTAATCGAAAATGGGTTGCACGAAGGTCATCTGCGACTCCAAGAGCATGGAGTGCCTTCCAGGCATTAGTCCAGAGGTTGAGCCAACCAGTTCCTATTCCCTGGGATGAAATCTAAAGCTTAGATCCATTAAAAAATCTATCTGCAAACCTTCGCTGGGATAAAAGCTCATCAACCTCCAAGTGCCTGGAGTGGGATGCCCAGAGACGGATGCACCCTGCTCAGCGAGATTTGAAGCAGCAAAAAAATTGTGGGGAAAGAATATAAAAAACTAACCTAAACTACATCTAATGGTTTGTAACGTTTTAATCGTCTAACATTTAATCCAATGGCTCAAACAAATACACGTGACAATTGGGGGAGTTGATTTCAGAAGGGAATGCCTTACGGCGTAAATATATAACATAGATTTCAATAAAAATAAAAATAAAAAAAAGAATTAAAAAAAAGAAGAATAAAATAAAATAATAATAATAATAATAAATAAATAAATAAATAAATAAATAATAAAATAAATAAGAAATAAATAAAATAAAAATAAATAAAAAAATAAAAATAATATATATATATTATATATATTTAAAAAATAAAAATAAATAAATAAATAAATACTTATATAAATAAATAAATAAATACTTATATAAATAAATAAATAAATAAATAAAATAATCAGTCATTTGTAAGCCGACTAAAAAAAAAAAAAAAGACATCCATTTTTTTTCAATTAACTATTAATAAGCTCCATAATCTCACGCTCTCTCTTCTCAAAATACAAATCCCATTGCCCTGATGATGGACTCACTAAGCTAGTCTGAAACGTTGGTTTCAAAACTGTTCATAGGTTTTTACACAAAAAATAAAAAGAATATTGGTTGAGTTACTAGTCTTAAAGTCGAGTTGGAACAAACACTCTAGAGCCTGGGAAAGCTTGGGTAGAGACCGATTTGGTGATGGTTAGTGATGTCCAGCCATGAGGTGGAACCACTGGTCGATGCTTGAGGTGGTTTGGCCTCTAGAAGCCCTAACTTGGCTTTTTTGGTTTATTTCATGAGGTCCCACATTCATGCTTGGAATATGGTGTGGGGGTGTTTGGCTAAAATAGAGATTTGGTTTAGCCCAATCTATGATCAGGTGGTACGTGGAAGTCCTTGACTTGGTTGGATTTTTCATATGCTAATAAGAGTTATTTCCTCTTCTATTCTATGAGTAAACGTACTTGTTATCATGTGGTTTTAATGGATGTTCTATCATTATTATTATTTTGGTTATATGCTAGTTATAAGCATGGTTTCATGACAAATTGTACTTTTAGCTCTTAACATGTTTTGATTGGTAAATGAATGGCTATTGAATGCATGACCTAAGAGATGTTACTGCATCAATTATGATAAGGCATTATACCTTCTTGGTAATTTTCAGATAAGTATGAGACCCCTATGTTCAAACATGCATTTAGTTCCTATAGATTATGTGTTCACAAAATGTTTGAAGAAATGAATGTCATGGTTAATATTGGTTAGGTCAATTTATTGACTAAGTTTTGTTTTAAAGGCTTTGTATTTATGTCATTTATTATTCTAGAAAGTCTCATAAAGTTCTGGGTATTGGTCTGGAGAATAGCCCTGAAAATTTGGCTGAGGTTTTGTTGTCGCAGGCACATAATTGGGAAAAGTAGTCTGTAATTGCTCCCTCGCAGGCTTATTCAAGCAAGTGGATGCCTACAATGAAATTTATGTAGTATTATGCTTGCAACTGGGGGTCAAGATCGCTGAAAAATAAATTTAACTCATGGTTTGGGCACTTGGAGGGGTGGGTTAGCTCTTTGGGGTCTTGTAGCTCCTAAGGAAGGTATTTAAAGTTTCAGTTTGTCGATTCCAATTACTTAATGGTATTTAGGAGGTTGTCATATTGTAGTAACTCTTCGTTACATGTTTACCATGTAGACTGGTGATCTTGGGTAAATGTGAGAGGAGGGGGTTATTGAGTGGTATTAGAGCTCCCAGGTTCAACACTTGGACTGGATGGGCATAATTTGTTTGTCGCGTATGCATGTTTGTTGCATATATGCTTGTCACATATGCATGGTATTATTCATTATTGTAGTTGTGTAATCATGTATAGGTTTATGATGTTGGTACAATAACTTCATTTTATGTATATACATTTTTTATGCTAATATGGATTGATTAGTGTAGATGAGATAGCATCCCTTGAACTTCACTGAGTTACGTGTGATTGTTTTAATTTTTGGTTATATGACCTGATATGATTGTAGAAGAAGATGATTAAAGATGATGAGCAAGATGGTAGAATATAGTTGACATGATTCTCCCTACAAATCAAATGAGCAACATGGTGATGAGTACTTCCCTTACATAAAAGACACATTGAGAAGTATAAAAGTAGAGATAACGAGTTGTAAGGTTGGAAATGATAAAATAATTCATCCACGGGAGAGATTTGTGGGGCATAAGAGAAATAAGTAGAGGTTAATGTAGTTATCATTAAGAGTTTTTTCAGACTTGTAGAGACATGGAGTACTTAGGATCAGTCATGGACAAGAGGATAGAACAAATGACACATATGGTATTAGGTCTAAATCATGATATAGGTTTGACAGGGATGATATAGTGAGAGATGGTAGGTTAATGGATACACCTGATAGGAGGTATAATGACTAGGGATGGTCAGGAACTGACATGAATTCTCGAATCGCTTAATCTAATGGTAGTGGGAAGTCGAGGAAGTCACAAGAGAGAGAATACTTAAAGGCCCAATAAGGAATAGGGTAATCATCAAGTGGTACCGAAATGGCATCACCAGACTCATCAGATGACGAATACAACTACATAGTTTGATAAGAAAGTTCTGCTAGACTTAAAGGCATATTATCACCATATTAATCAATATCAGATTTAGATGGCACCACCCAAGGATAATAAAGACACTGGGGTTCGTAGGTGCATGAAGAGATCATATGGACATGAGAAACGATAGTTTTAGAAGGAGTGTTAGGCGAGGGTAATTGAGGAAAGACACTAATAATGGATGGGCTTTTGAACAACCCCATGCCAACACTCTGCTATTGACCAGGATTATCCCCCACAAGTGGGATTGAATTCCCCGTAGTGAAAATTTGGGCCGATGGCACAAAATATTCAAGTTGATCAATAGTAACAATATTTCCTTTGTGAGGGAAGAAAAGCATATGAAATATGGATAAAACAATGACGATTGTAGTGTCCTATCTAGGGTGCTAGACTAGGCTATATTTATTATCGACCAGGGTGCGTAGACTTAGAGGCATGCGTCTAAAGTATATAGACATAAAGGATCGTTTAGCTAAGTCTAATCTACCTAGTTACAATGCTGTCATTCAATTCATTATCAAACTAAAATGTTGTTTATCACTATAAACCAAGATTCAATTCATTTATCAAACCAAAACGCTGTGTATCATTGTAAACCAAGATTTTAATCCCCTTACAGAGACATCATGCATAAAACCCCTATTTAGCAATTACTTAGCATTCATTGACATGCATACAAGATAAAAATATATGGAAATCGTAAGCATAAGAGTTCATGACATTGCTTTACAAGACAACCAGGGATCGAATCCCTTACAGGATACGGTTCATGATCTCAGTGATGATCTATTCAAGCATGATCACAAGCATAAATCATACGCATATCATAAACATAAACCAATTCTAATCTCTACGTATATTTAATACCCTAAGCTGTAAATAAAGGAAAACAACAGTATACCACGTTACGTAGGGCCCGTTCGCATTCCAGAGGTATACTAGACTATGATCCAACGATTACCAAATCAACGTAACAAAATCGTGACTGTAATTCAAGTATTTGATATTAAATTCAAAACTTTGTTTTTCCAAAACGAAACAACGATAATGATAATAACTAATTGACTATCCAGAACTGTGTTTACATATGGTTCTACAACCCTCGAAAACGAATGTACATTCATGAGCAGGTTGTTGCCGCTTTTACCATATCGTGATTTTTGAAAATGTTTCTATCCTAAACTGATTTCAAAAAGGAAACAAAACTAAATCAATTTAGAATGCGTGTTGTTGCTGCCTTTGTCGCTAACATGCCATAGTTTGACCTTCGTTGACCGCGCATGTAGGAGGGTCGATTCTGCTGTGGGATAAGTGTTCGTCCATGCTTGGACATTCTGCTTTTCATCCCTACCCTTCGCTCTAGCCTAGCTGTCATGCCACATGTCAAACAATAAACCAATTACAGGATGTTGGAACTTCTTGTAGCCATTTTGCCAAAAATTCCTAATTCGTTAACATAAAACTCCTAAATCAATTTCAATGCAATTTAATAACTATAAGACTATTAACTAATCAATTTTCAAGGGATCTGAGAGATATGTGATGAAAAGAGGTAGGCAAATGACATGTTTTAGGAGGAAAAAGGAGGTCATGGAATGGTACCAACATCTCTCCCCGACTTAATGAATTAGCATGTCCTCATGCTAACCCCGAAGTGCTTCCTTTGAACTCTGTCCCTGCCTGTACCTCTGCTGCCTTTAGCAATGTGTCCACATTCTTTTTCACCTGGGCATCTTTCTAACCATGGAGCTCCTGCTTTAATCTTTTGTATTTTTCTTTGAGGGTCTTCTTCTGATTGTACCACTTAGTGGCCCACTTACAAATATCCGTTTGCTCAGCCTCTAGTTCATTGATTCGCTCCCTTAACTTTTCATTCTTCTTTTGAGTCTCTTTACTCTGCGCTCGGAGCATTTCATTTTCTTTCTTGATAACTTTTTCCAGCATATTAGCCTCCATGAGCTCCTCCTTTAATTTCTCAATTTGTTTCTCCATTTTCTTCTGTTTCTTATTGGGAGGCGGTGAACATTTTTCTTGTTTTTTATTTCTTTCAACCTTTATTTCAGCTCCTGGTCCTAGTGGTGAGTGGCTTTCAACCTCTATATCAGCTCCTGGCCCTGGTGGCGAATGGTCACTGCTCTGAATATCCATTGGTATAGGGGCATTGGATCAAGCTGGTCTTCTTGTAACTAGGCTTTTGGTGCTCTCCTTGTTCTTCTTGAATAGGTGGTGAAAATTTTATCTTGCTCTGCCTTCTTAGCATCTTCTTTTCTCATTTGCCTAGTCCTTATGCTGCTCACAGGTGGAGGTACCTTGTTTGCTTTGGATGCTGGGATCTCTTCATCGATGTCCTTCATGAAGCCTGAGTTCTCCTGCAATTCTTCTTTGTTTTCCTCATCTTTAATTTGGTTAGCAGCTAAGAACTCCTTCCACATTTTCCCTCTTCTCTGCAATTCATGCTCAATAAGAATTTTAATTAAGCCAAAGTGATATAGGTTCTTGTCTTCATTTCATTTCTACTTTTGGATGGTCTTCGACATCTTGGTTAGGCTTTGCAATAGAAAATATGGTAGACTGATAACACACTGCCTTTTCAAGTGTAGCAGTAACTTGATATGGTATAGATAAACAATACTGTAACGGCCTTCGCAGGTTACGAATTTTTGGAGTATGTAGACCATCTCATCCCAGGGACGCACCAACCAACTCCTTGGGACGCCTTTCTTCCAGTTAACTGATGAGACTCGGTCTCTAGACATGAATTGAGTCCACGATTTCTCTTTAAATTGCTTGGTCTTAAAATACTTTTCCCCTTCTGGGCTGATCCCTATTGACTGGGCGATGGTGTCTTCTGAAACCCTAAATGATAAGTTACCTATCAGGGCTTTCTCCCCATTGAATGTGAAAGCGAATTGCTTGGTAACCTCTTCATTGCTTCCATGAAATTTCTCTAAAAAGGGCAACCACTGTATCTCTCTGAGAATTGAAATGCAATCTTCATGGTATTGAGAACTATTGAACACGCTCGGCTCGACCCTATTGGTCATCTTGGCAGAGGGTCGTGCTCTAACTTGCAATTTTAACAAAGAAATTTTAATTTGTTACCTGATGGTGTCGCTCCCTTAATATACATGCTCGGTCGACTGTCTTGTGATTTTGGTGGGAGTAGCGCTCACTGCTTTCAATCCCTACTGTGGAAGCCACGGGAGTTAAATGCCAGCGTAAACAACCTGAAAAATGATGATGAAATGACCAACTACCTTTACTTCAGAGCATATTCATCTTTGGAAATAAGGGAATAGTGGTACCGCTTGTATAAACGCCATGATAGGAGCGCTGGGAGCGTATATGTAATACTGAGGTATGGTTTCAGGGAGTCCTCTGAATCATTTAGCTGCGTCGGGTGGTGGAATCATCATTCGGCCGTATGAAATACAATGAATAGGCCTCTTTAACACCTGTTTCTTACCTTTATTTTTTTAAAAATACAATCCACCACGTGTCCTGTTGGTACTCGGCCAAATGGAGGATGTTGGTATGGCTGTAGGATGCATTTAGCATAACAGGGTTGATATGAAAAGGGTAATGGGTTTTAGAGGTATGAAATAGGATAAGAATCAGTGAGATAAGGGATGATGGAAAATGTAGTGCCCTTGAAATCGATCATAACAGTCATAGTCATTAAAATTAACATTAAAAATTAATCTAAGAAATTAAATGTTAAGAACAAGGAACATATTACACTTTTGTTTGGTTGTTGTTGCATTGGCATGCTGAGTAGGATTAGTCTCTTTTGACTATTCTTTGCTGTTCATAACAGGTCCCCTGAGATAGATTTGAATGCAACAGGTCCCTCTGAAACTTTGAAGATGTTCATGCAGCTCCTTATATGTATACAAGTTCTTTGAGCTTGGATGTTTGATGGAGTCTTGGTGTCCAACAACCTGTGAATCCTTGTAGAAACTTGCTGAAGCTGTGTTGAAGTAACCCTGAAATAACAGTCTCTTAACAGGTCCCTTTTATGTGTCTAAACAGGTCCCATTACTGCTGGTGCTGATAGCATGGTCTTCAGGACAGAACAGGTCCCCCTGCATAATATTTATAACCAGGTCCCTCTGAGATAAAACAATGACAAAACAACTTATTTATTGAAATCTGGAATGCTGGAACAACTGCTTTGGAAATTTACAATGAGGAGATGAGAAATCTTTAAAAATTTACAATGGAGAGATAAAAGAAAAAAATACTGATGCTTCTCTCCCCCACAAAAGTTTTGACTTGTCCTCAAGTCATTATTCAGCTGAGAAATTAAACAGTGAACAAAAAGAAAGAGAATTCTTACCCACCAACGAATTGGTTTTCAAGTAGGAATTCGGGGTTAGAGTGTGCCAGAGGCTGGTTTTCACATCTAACCCATTTATTTATTTATTATTATTATTATTATTATTATTTTTATATATATATATATTATATTTTAGTATATAATTATATATATATTTTTAATTTCGAAATTGAAAGGAAATAAACTAAGGCAGGGATACTGCAGCTGAGGGCTGCAGTATCTCAACCTCTCTTTGTTGCGATATTGTTTGGAGAAAATCTTGCTTGCTAGTGGGCTTAGTGTATAGTTTCAGGCGATGACCATTGACAGTAAAGGAATGACCTTCTCCATCAATAATTTTGAGCTTCACTGAACCATTGTCGTAAGCTTGAACAGTTTGGTATGGGCCCATCCAATGGGTGGTAAACTTGGCTTTATGATCTCTGAACTTAGAGTCAAAAAGTAAAGCCCAGTCACCTTCCTTGAACTACTTCTTCTTGATATGTGCATCATGCCACTGCTTCCTTTGTTTTTGCATGAGGATTGTGGTTTCCTCTGCTTGCTGCCTCATTTCATCCAGCTGGTTCAACTGCTGAATTCTTTCTTGTTGTGCTTGGTCCAAGTCAATTTGCAAATCTACAGCCAGTTTAAAAGTATGTATTTGAAACTCAATAGGAAGCATTAAAGTACACCAACTGGTATGGTGTAAATCCTGTAGTATCCTTCCATGTAATTCTGTAAGCCCAGAGTGCATCTTTAAGCTTCTCTTCCCAATTCTTCATGTTCATTGCAACAGTTTTAGTAATGATGCCTTCCAAAGTTTTGTTTGTGGATTCCACCTGCCCATTGGCCTGTGGATGGTAAGGTGTGCTTCTCCTATGCTCGATTTGGTATTTGTCTGTGATATCCTTCACTAACTTTGAGGTGAATTGGGTACCTTGATCAGTCACTATCTCCCTTGGTACTCCATACCTTACAAAAATCTCTTCAAAAAGGAAATTTACCACTGTGTGTTTGGTGGCTCTAACCAGTGCTTTTTCTTCAGCCCACTTTGTGACGTAA
>APFE031234407.1:0-14169 GCA_000404065.3 Pinus taeda
AGGTCCCAGTTCAAACAATATTGTTAGAACTTGATGAAGAAGGAAAAATAATATTGGAACCTGGAGCAATCCCAGAAACAAGAACCCGGCAACTACAGAATCGATCAATTTCAGAGTATCTCATCAAGTGGAAGAACTTACCCACTGAAGATTCCACATGGGAGGACAAGAATTTTATACAGAAGCATCAATAACTACTCAAGGATTGAGGACAACACTTTTTGAAGGAGAGAGGCATGTTAGGTCCCTAGACTACTAGTGTAACCCTTTATTATTATTAGTACAACCCCCTTATTATATTGTTGTGCCCATGTAGTCCCCATATTGTTATTATTTTGCCCCATAGAAACCCACTATTGTTATTATTGGGCCCTTATATTACTATTTTTATGTCGGCTCTGATTTATTATGACCCCTTTGACTCCTATATATAGAAAGGAGGTCTTGTCATTTGATCATGGAAGAATTGTTCATTTGTGTAATGTAAAGGAGGTTGCCCCCTTGAAGAGGTTGAATTCTAAGGCGTTTATCTTTCTTTTCTATCTTTTTATGAGCTGGTTTCATAACAAAAAAAGGCCCAATAATCTATCCCACTCCCTTTAACATAGATGTCTGCAAAAATAATTTATTGTCCCATACACTTGGACGAAGCCTCAACAAAAAGCATAGCAGAAGTCCCTTTCACCTTAACAACACAACCAGATCACTTAGCACCACACTACCAACCCATACCATGGACTACAAACCATAATGGCATACATGTAACCCTCATACACCTCCAAATGGGAATTATAATAATTCAACTTACAAAGGCCAAGAGGAAGCAAAAAATAGACTAAGACCTTTATGTTGGGTCTAGCCGTAGAGTAGACAAGCCACCTCCAAAAACAACCAGAACTCAAAGAAAACTTCAGACATAAACAAAATTACATATACATCAAGACTCAAAAATACCATAACCAAAACCACTGCAATTACTCAGTTATACAAACTCCATCGCCAACCCTAAAAGTACCTGACAAATGCAATAGTGAAAGTGCCCACAACAAACCAAGGACCCTTATCATGTTGCCTCCACAGGATAGTCCCTATTCCTAGAACCAAAGTATCGCCCTTGCTCATTGAATCTCCTTTTCATGCACATGACCTATCTTCCTACAACAAGATGTACATAGAGGCCTTCAGGAGCACCTTCATAATTATTAGAAAAATATTTGAAATCTCGGCCAAGAAGAGGTTAGTAAAATTTTGTAAATTTCCTTTCCTATCTTGGCTACCCAAGTTACCAAGAAAACCAAGTGTTTTCTCCCACTTGTAGTCGGTCAGATTTACCTTGGAACCTTAAATAGAAACTCAAGCGGATCCACTGCATATAGGGACCCGTCAATAGGCCTGCAAACCAGATCAGTGAAAATGTTTCCATCGTCCCTACATAAAGCCCTAAGCATGACCTTTCCAAATGTCTGAGTTTCTTGGTCTAACTTCTAAAAATCAATGCTTTTAAGCCCCAGCGCACACTGCCCCTACATTTAGCGTTGGTTACTCATTTCTGCATCATCATTGGTCAACATTAGTTGTTATTTGCTGGGGGTGCATTGATTCTAGAAATTCAGGAACATTAAAAAGATTTCAGAAGCTTTCTCTTCTAGAATATTCCAGGGGTTGTTTTGAACATTTACTATAGATAAGATTCGTGAGTCCCATCTTATCATACCTTAAAGACTTCACCTCTTATCCATTAAGCTCATCCTTCCATCATAAGTGGATCTCAAGCTCATTATGGTAAATCCTAAACTACCATCCCTCTCCTATAAATTCACTTCCATCCATAACATCGGGGTTGGCTTTTGGAGACTAATCATGCCCTCATGCTACTACCTTGAATCTAAGAGAGTCATCATCTTCATGCATGGTGACATTGAGGTGTGCTTTGCGACAAGGAAGGACAAGTCAACATGGGGAGATCTCTACAAGATCAACTACTACTCTTGGTTGTAAACTCTCTCCTACTTATATCAATACAAAGAGTATTTTATTTTCCTATATGTGTTGTCTTACATTTACATTCATGTATTTCAATGCCTCGTTGATTCATTTAATAGATTAATTGAATTATGCTACGTAGATGTTGTGGATCCTTGGCTTGTTTTGGTTGTATGTGTGGGTTCCAATTATAGCATATGGAGCTACGATTTGACATTAAAAGCCAAGAGGAAAGTAAAGCTTGTGACAAATTCCAAGTAAGCCTCTTTCCCAGTCTTCAATTTCTCTAAGGGAAACTATATGTTCTTTTCTTTTTGTTGTTCCAAACGAGTCCACTAGGTCTAGGGAAGATACTTTTGTATTCAATCTTAAATTATGCATAACAAATTGGAAACCATACTTGGGATCATTTCTTTCCCTCAGTGGTTTACTTGACCTTAGCACGTGTTTCACCTCTTGAACATACTTCATTGCCTCACTCAGACCTTGATTGAACTTAGGAAAACCTTTCTCTGAGCTTGATTTAATTTTCTTGTGTCATAATTTAGTAATATATACATCAATGCTCCCCTTGGTCTAGAGATAGAGAACCCTGGTGCACCTTCTCCTTCTCTACACCTGCGCTGTAGAGCACTGATGCCCTTTTTGCACCTAATTTTATCCCTGTAAGATGCAAAACATTTCCTCTTGTGCCTTGCTCTTTGATCTGCTTTGTTCCAGCTAGTTTTCTTTATGTCCTTGAGTGTGTCTTGGTCTCTAAAAAGCCTTCACTTTTTTTGCTTTTGGTTTTAGTAACCTTTGATACGGATTTGTTTGGATTTTGCTTTGTTCTTGTCAATTAGGTCATTAGCAAACTTTTGCTTGATCATTGATTGCTTGAAAGAATTGATACTAGAGTCACCATTTTGTATAGTTTCTTTTATCAATGATTTACCAAGCATCTTAATTTTCATTTCATTTGGAAATTAAGAGGATTAAAAAAAAAATATCATCATTTTGCATTTTACATTGCATTTAGGGTTTTTATATGGAATTGGAAATTGGAACAATTGCATTGGGAGAATTGATTTAACGAATTTTGTTTGTTGCATCTTGTATGTTGAATTACTCCTTTTTCTCTTCCCTCTTGTACATAGATTTTCATCGTAAAGAAAATTTCATTTTTTCATTATAGATTTCATCTTTAGGATATTCAGGTGAAATTTGCGGTGAGCCTTGAAAATTGAAACATAATTCAAGATCAACTTTAAACTTTATTGAATCAATCTTAAAGATAATTTGAAACACTAACGTAAACATCTAAAGGTCTAGGCTAGAGACGTGTTCTGATGTCTGTAAACATAGGAGTTGTCATTTTTTCTAATGTTTCATTCCATGGGTGAAATCTTGTTCCACGTACATAAGTGTATCAAATTGTTCTCCACATACCTTTGAGTATATCAGATGGTTCTCCATGCATGAAAAGTATATGGGAATTCTCTCGTCATATGGTTACACGTTAGATGACACTAACACTGACTGCACTTCCACATACCGTCGAGTATATTTTGGAAGTCCACACTAGGTTGTAAATCTCACCTTAGGTAACCAAGTCGGTCACCTTGTATACTGTGATACACCAAAGACAACATTCGGGGATATTTCTTGCCCATATGTAAAGCCTTAGTTCTCCAAGGTGGTATATTGCAATTCACAGCTTATTGGTAAACCATTTTGCCTAGATTTCCCTTTTTTATTTATTTTTGTCGTTAATTTTTTTTAAATCAACCAATGTTGTAGAACAACCCCCTCAACCTCGTCATTTGTGTAGGATGCAGAGATTGCCTCCTCTTCCACCTAAGGCAACTCTTGGATGTCATCAGAAGAAGAAAAAATATGCAGACTATCAAGTGCTTCGGGAGCTACTACTTCTAGTCCTCCACCTTAAATAGATCCACCAAAATCGTCCTTTCCAGTGAGTATTGAACTTGATATTACTTCTTCATTTACTGGTGAGTTCAACACATTCAAAACAGAAACACCTGAGATTTCATTACCTGAGTTTATTGAACCTGACTATATTGAATCATAAATAGTACAACCTGAGGCACCTCAGTTACCTACACCTATTACTTCATACTTTTTGCTTCTCTTCCTCTATCTCAGACACCAAAGCCTATATATCTTAGAACCTATGGTGAACCACTTCCACCTGGTCTAGTGAGTATCGAAGAGATTCCTTAGGAAGATCCTCAACCCTGATCTCCTACCCATTTGAGATGGACTCATCTTTACCAGGCCCAACCTTTTCCTTCTCTTCCTACTCCATCACAAGCTCCTTTGTCTAGTTCATTTCCTTTCAACTCACCCTTGAGTTTCCCTCGGAAATCCATTTTGGGACAGTTAACCATGTTTGAATCAGCTATTGTTTTTCAGTTTGTATCTATTACTATGGTTGATACGACCCACATTTCAAATTCATCCATGTTTGTAGCATCTCCATAGACACATTTGTACGGTGGCTCGTCTGTCCTGCTTGGTTACCAATCATTGTCTGGTACCTTTTCTGGTGCTTCCGGGGCTTCTAGGAACTAGTAACTCAACCCAAGCTAAGGGAAACATGAGAACCAACCAGAAAAAAAAAGAAATGAACCCACAACACCATGGTTATCTGGGAAAGGGAAAGGCTAGGAAAATCCATTGTCATTCCATGAAATCCTTAATGCCAATTATAGATCATGACCAATAAACCAAATGCATATGCCATTCATGACAAAAATAGCGATGAAAACATACATGCAACTCGATACTTGCAAGAAAAAACCCATTGTAGTTGTTGATCTTGATGTCCTCTTGGGATTTACTTCTCTTGCTTTTTCTTCTTGCTCCAAAACTCCAAGTATGCCACACTCCTCCAAGAGTGCTTCAAGAAAATCTAAGTGTCCTAGAGTATGAGAGAGAGAATAGAGAGAGAGCTCCAAAATTGAATTAAAAAAAAATTGTGAACTGATCCTCAGAAGCGTTTTTATTAATGAGGCCTATATTTTCTTCATTTTCCTCCTCACATGCACCCTGTGACCTTTCACCTCCCTTTTCTCCTAATTTCCATTATTTTCATAAATAAATGTGCCAAAATTCCATTTTTCCTTTCCAAAGCCTTTGCCATTGCCTTTGCCAATTTCCTTAGCCATTAATCAATCACTAGTGAACCCCATCACTATGTTTTTGCCCAAAATTCAGCTTGGAATAAGTGTCCCATCAATCGTGGTTATTATTTTTCCTTTATTAACTTTTATTACATGGAATTTTCACCAAGGTTGTTACAGTTTGACCATGTATTTGATTGATGTACCTCTATTGTTTTTTATTATTCCTTGAAGGAAAAGTTTGTTGGGTTTTCCCCGTGTGGGTTTTCGCAAGGTAAATACTTGTGTTATTGTGGAGTTGTCTCTTTATGATATTTATGGTATTTTTTGTTTTAATGTTGGGCTCCTCTGTGTAATCTATATATGATGAAAATATCACAATAAAAGGATTAACATTATGGAAATCATAAGAAGTAATTATCATTTTAGAGGATGCCCTAAAAATCAACATGATATCAGAGTTATTGATGCAAGAGCAGCCTCAAAAGGAATCCCTAAAACTCAGATAGACCGGGTCTCATCTATGTTAATATTGCCCATACTTAAGGAACCTTGATAGAAGGAAAGACCATGATTTTTACATCCTTGAAGAAGCCCTAGTCCCAATCTCAGGCGAGCCAAAAGGGCCTCAGAAGCTAGCTGCAGAGGGCCAAAAAACTCAGAAAAGTTACATAGGATGAAATAACCTTAGTTAAATGGACCAAGAAACCTCAACCAAGGATACCTCAAAGGACTCAAGACTTGAGAAAAGGTTGAGTGACTTCTCAAAACCCACAACCAATAAAATTTGTTTTGATATTGTGGTGATTTGATTATTTTTTCAGAAGGGAGAGTTATTGGAGTATATATTGTTCACAAGGATAAGCCTTATATAAGGAGACCTTAAATGAAGATACACTATTGTTGTTAATATGAAGTCTCCACTTTTTTATGTCTTGAGATTAAATATCTGATTTGTTGTTTTTCAAACAAGTATAAATAAAATTTACTAATGTTCATTTCCAAGAAAGATTACTTCTCATAAGTCGAGGTTATTTGGTCTTCTACAATGCCAAAAGGTATTCATTGTTTTGGAGATCAAATATCAATGTTGGTTGTCTCAGTCAGAAGTATAAAGACTAAGGATATCAAGGAATTACAACATCTATTACAATAAGGATGAAAAGATTTCAGAGACCGAAGAATCTTTGAAGTTAATTCAAAGTAGCCCAAAATTTCCTCAGTCAATATCAAAGCCAACGAAGGTGTTCCTACAAAAATCAACAAAAGTTTGCTTAAAACTACAACATTTGTAATATTACTCAATTCTTGTTTGAGACCAAAGTTGTCTTAGACAACAATTTCAAAGTTGGAATTACAAAATGTATCTCCCTCAATCTAAATTACAAGCGTTTTGGGAGTACAAACTTGTTGGATTGGACATGACGAGAAGGATTATCGCAGCTATGATTTGATGATGGATCGAACTCCGACATATAGGATGCAAGCTAAAGGCCGTACTCAAGAATATCATGGTTCACCTGCGGTCCGTGAAGGATTTCAAGGTCGAGGATGTGGTCGACGAGGGGGCGTTGGACAAGGTCAGGGTCAGATCATATGCTATAATTGTGGCAAAGCTAGACATTTTGTGCAGGATTGTCAGAACCCCACTCACCCATTCTGACAATATTGTAGACAGTTTGACCATGCGATATAGGATTGCCCTGTTTTAATGGCTAAGATGCAGGAAAAGAAGAATCAACATCCTGCCCAAAATTTACAAATGATGATATCTTAACCATGCAAGGATGATCTAAGCATTAATATAGTCACACGAAGTGGTGCAGCTATAAGAGAATATAAATCATAGGTTAAAAATCATGTGTCAGATGCATGGGTTAGGAAGGTAGAGAGAAGAATATTAGGTTCAATATGCAAGGGAGAAAGAAACCTTCATGGAAGTAAAGAAAACTTTCATAGATCCGGGAGCTTCTACATCTAGGACACAATTAGTGCCATGAAAGAATAATTATGAAGTCACTACCGCGATGGGGAACCCTGATCCAACCATTTTGAAGTCCTTTTTGCAGACCTGTATAAATTTTCTAAGGGATCAGAAAGAAATAGAAGGATTGCAAGAGCTAATTGATAATTGCGCTAGTAAAGAAAATTCATAGCCTGAACAATGCATAGTAAACAAGGTAAACATAAATAAGAAAATAATCAGTCAAGAGATGTGATTAATTGCGTAGATCAGTGAATTTGAAATGGATCGGGTAATTCTTGACTTGGGATCTGATGCAAATGTATTACCGAAGCAGACTTGGGAGTGAATGGGGCAACCCAAGTTACAATGGTCACGGATTCATCTACACATGGCCAATCAGCAAAAGATCATCTTGATGGGTCGACTACATGGAGTTGTTGTGGATATTGAAGGAACAAGTGTAGTAGCAGACTTTGAAGTTATTGAGATTGTGGACGACAACAATCTCTATCCAGTGTTACTTGGACTTGATTGGGCTTTTGATATGGGTGTGATAACCAATTTGAAGAGAAGGAGTATGGTGTTTGAAAAGAATGGTATCACAGTCATTGTTCCTTTAGATCCCTCTGAAGGAGCGTGATATACAGAACCCGTTCGTGAAGAATACGATGATGAAAATATTGACCGCATCTATAAGTTAACTGTGCAAGATGAGGATTGGATCAGCCCCACCGTAGATGGGAGGATAAGCTGGGAGAAGGATAGTTCATGTCATTCAGACTCAAATGAAGATTTGGAGAACTGGAAGAACCGATTGTGTGAAGTTTCTACTCTAGGCTCTAATAGGCTAACAAAATCTCTTCGCTGCATATCCACCGAGGTACGTAATTTTCCATATTATGATGGGATAGGTGATGTCATTTTATTTCTTGATGAGTTTGAAATGGATATACCGGAAGAACAACGATTCCAGACCTTAGATATAGCTTTGAGTGCCACACCTGCATGATGGTGGGGAACACATAAGGATAATATAGGAGATTGGAGGGAGTATCGTTGATTGATGAGGATCAGGTTTCGTTATGCAAACACAAGGATCGAAGAGAAATATAATGGTAGGGATGATCCTCACAAACATTTTCCTCGTTGGGCTAAAGTGTGGGGCGAAGAACGTCAACCAGAGTGGGTACACATATTATCATACTTTAGATATAATACCAATGAATTGGTATTTGGAAATGGAGTTGCGCCATGGCACTGCTGACTCGTATGATATGAAGGAAAGGTTCCTACTAACTTTTAGTTTTGAAGATGGGTTTCAGTGTATAGATTATTCATTGTAGGAGATCAAATCAACCATTTTTCGGACATCGAAATAGCCTACGACTTAGGTATAGCCTGACTGGAATGTGCAGTTGCAACATGCTCTAGAATATTATAATATAACCATGGAAGCAGGTGAGGAGGATCAACACAACATAAATATCCCTGAATCGGAAGGACAAAGGGAGGTTGTGGGACCAAATGTTGAGATACCTGACATATCACAACCTGTGAAGCCGAAGCAAGTTAATATAGGCTCAAAGGCATAGCCCAAGTTTGCGTGCATCAGTGATTACTAGGATGAGGATACAATAGGTAAGGTTTTTGAATTACTACATGAGTACCAGGATCTGTTTCCAACAATGTTTTCTGAGCTGAAAGGAATTGTAGGCAATCTGGGCATAATGAAGATCACTTTGAACCCAAATGCAAAGCCAGTAAAATAGTGTCCATATAGAATAAACCCCAAAAACAAGGAAAATGTGAAACGGGAACTTGATAAGATGCTCACAGCTGGAATAATTGAACCCGTGGAAGAATTTGAATGGGTAAGCCCAATAGTAGTATAGGAAAAGAAGACTAAGGGGGACATAAGGATTTGTGTCGATTTAAGGAAGTTGAATGATGCATGCGTACAAGCCCCGTTCCCAACACCATTTATTGATGAAGTTTAAAGAATGTTGGAGGAAAGGAGGCCTACTCCTTCACATAGGGGTTTTCATGGTACCATCAGATCAAGATTGTGCCCGAGGATAGGAGTAAGACCACTTTTTCTATTGAATGGGGATCTTTTTAGTATACAGTCATCCAATTTTGGGTGACTAATGACCCTGCAATATTCTCTAGGGTGGTCTTCGCAGTGTTTAAGGAATTCATCCACAAATTCCTGGAGGTTTAATTTTATGACTAGATAGTCTTTGGACTGGTAAAGAAGCATGTTTCGAGTCTACACTTGATGTTAGATACCTACAAAAAATATCATATTTCATTGAACCTAAAGAAGTGATTTTTTTGTACCGTATGGAATATTATTACAACATGTTGTTTACAAACAAGGGTTGATGGTGGACCCTCCCAAAATTGTTGTTATTATCAATTTGGATCCGTCGAGGAACGTAAAGAAGTTATGTACGACTCTAGGGAATACTGGTTATTACTGGAAGTTCATAAAGGCCTACGTGTAGATTACTATGCCGATGGAAAAGTTACTAAAGAAAGATGTTATCTTTTGTTGGGACGATGAATGTTAAACAAGCCTCGGCATCTTAAAGTAAAAAATGGTCAATGAAGGAATTTCACGTCCATGTAGATGCGTTGTACATAGCTTTGGAGGTTATCTTAGCACATCCAGGAGAAGGGGATCTTAATCACCCCATCACATTTGGGAGACAAAATTTATCTAAGGTGGAAAGGAATTACTCCACAACAAAGCAAGAAGGCTTGGCTATGGTGTACACATTGCAAAAATTCAAACATTACATATTAGGTGTGCACTTCAAGATGCTCACAGACCATTCTACACTAAAGTACCTATGGAACAAGCCTGTGTTGGGGGGGCGGAATATCTGCAGGTGGCTATTGTTGTTCCAAGGGTATTATTTTGAGGTAATAGTTAAGCCACAACGCTTGAACTTTGAGCTAGATCACTTGTCTAGAATTGAGAACGACGAAGAACCAACAAATATTGAAGAATGATTGCTCAATGCACAGATTTTCACAGTATAATTTGTTGATGATCATTTCGCTGATAGAATCTAGTTTTTATCTATTGGAGTAGCCCTTGAGGAGTATATGACTCAATAGAAGAAAGAACTTGTATGCAGAGCTGCAAATTTTTCTCTGATTTTCGGACATTTGTATAAAATGGGCCTTAGTGAAATATTGCGTAGATATGTCCCTAAGCATGAAAGACACAATATTTTGGCATAAGCACATGGTGGTGTTGTGGGAGGACACTATGCCATTGTGTATAATATTTTAAGAGTGGGACTATGGCGACCCACGGTGCACAAGGATTCCAAAGAATATTGTAGTGCATGCAATGTTTGTCAGAGCATCGGAAGACCGTTGAGAAGGGGTGAATTGTCGTTGAATCCACAAGTCACCTTGAAGGCCTTTGATAAGTGGGTGATTGACTTTTTTGGGCTGATCAATATTCTAGGAAAGAAGACTGGTGCATGAGACATTATTATTGTGACGAATTATCTCACCAAGTAGGATGAAGCACAACCAGTAAGGGCTTGTAGCACAGACACTGCAACGCACTTCATCTTTGAGTATATATTGTCGTGGTTTGGGTGCCCAAAGATCCTGATGAGTAACGGAGGTTCACATTTCTTGCACATCACTATTGAAGTACTAACAAAGGAATTTCATATGCATCATCAGAAGAGCACGCCTTATCATCCTCAGGTGAATAGAACGGTCAAGTCCTTTAATAATATTTTGGAGAATTCTTTAACTAAAGTATGAAACGTCACTAGGAATGATTGGGATGTGAACATACCAGTATTTTTATGGGCATACATGAATACTTGCAAGAAGTTGAGAGGACAAACTCTGTTTAGACTAGTGTATGGACATAAAGTTATAATGCCTATGGAATACATAGTACCCACTCTTTGGATTGCGGTCATTACAGATATGGAAAACAATGATATTATGGAGGAGGGGTTCGAACAACTGCTTGTGTTGGATGAAGGTCATTTTCTTGCAGGATTTCACCAACAAGTACAGAAAGCCCAGGAAAAGGCATGGCACGATCGACATATCAAGCAAAGAATTTTTAAGAACGGAGATTTGGTTCTATTGTATGATAGTAAGATCACAAAGTTCACTGGTAAGTTCAGAATGCATTGGATAGGACCATATGTTATCAGGGATATCTCAAATGGTGGCGCATTTTTGCTCGCAAATCTAAATGGAGAATTATTTGTTGGACAAGTAAATGGTAGTTTATTGAAAATCTATAGGGATGATTTCGTCCCTAGGAATTCAATATGACTATATGGATGATGGAAAGTCTTAGTGCTATAAGTAGTTGGAAGGAAGCATGGTACTATAAAGTACTCTGCCAAAGAAGGACTTTGTCGAAGAGGGAGGATTGCGTGACATTCAGGAGGAAGGTGCAAATGGAGGAAACTACAAATGAAGAAGGGGTAATTGCACTGCAGGGAAGGGTCTGATGCATCTAGTCCAGAATATAACCATTAGGGTTGCTATAGTTGATTTGACAGGGAAATTTTTGTTAAAAGGAGCGGGGGGAATGCATTTAAGGAGCATATTTGGGTAAATATGCCGCCAAATTCACATTTATGAGGAGGATCTAAAGGATATCAAGGAGTTTGAATTTGAAAAAGGTTATAAATATGGCACCCCGCTCCACATTCGGACACCTTTCTTGTTGAGAATTCAAAGTGTGATTTTTTTCCTAAGTGTGTGCCGAGCATTGTGTTGCATGTCTAGTTGGAATTGGGAGGAGATTGAGCAATATTTTCTTAGATGACGGCTAGGATCCATTATGAATGCTACATGGCCAGTGCATGCCACTGCACCAAGATTGTCGAGGACAAAGCCTATTGTAGCAGCAACGGTCTAGAATCAGAAGAAGCCACAAAAGCCTCCAGTTATGCAATCACTGAGAAACCAATGGAGCCTGAAGATTTGGATGAGGAAGAAGTGGTTGGCAGAATAGAGGATAACAGTGCAGACGAGGTGGAAACAATCGCTAGGTTTCCACCCTATATCCCGTCATGCAAGCCAACCTCAAAGGTGACCAGGGACCCCAATGCTATAAAATTTAAGACCTTTTCACCCCTGTTACCAAAGGAAGTGATGATTGAGGGTGACTTGTTGACCAGGGTGCCATAACTATGCATGGAGGACTGGGATCTTAACAATCGAAGAAAATATACCTAGTACAATCCTAGCAAGTATCTGAAGTTAGTTTACTATGAAGAAGATGGAGTCACAAGTGTCGAAACATCATCGTGGGCAGTAGGAATTCAACGTGCTGGGTTTTTGAATATGCTCTATGTTCCACACTTTGGATGCAATGACATAAACACAATTTGTGTGCACCAGTTGTTTACAGTAGTGCATTAGTGCATGATGTGTGTTTGTGGCTTGAGACAAGGATCCCCATTTATGATATGTTAATTAGAAGGATCACTCCGCTGCCTTACCATTGAGTGAACCCTGCTGACGCATTTTTCAGGAAGTCTGAGGAGAAAAAGTTGGCTAATTAGATGAAGAATGACTTTGATCTAGTTAAGAAATCTATGGGATATGCGATTAGCTCTATTAGTGATCCATTCGTGCAGTTTGTCGTGCACATTTTAGCTAGTAAGATAATGAGAAAGTGTTGGGTGGATGAAGTGATAGCCCCAGTAGTATCTTTGGTTGTGGAGTGCACCAAGGGGGCTTAGTTTAACTGGGAAGGGTATTTATGTAAGGAATTTTTGGATGACTATCAAGAAGTGTAAGAATATGGGAAGCAATTCCACTACATGTGGTTATTGCTTATAATTGCATTGATAACATGGATAACATCACATGAGTCAGTTTCCCACTGTGGACCCTAATGTATGTGAGGCTGTGAAGTATGCCCCATTGTGGGCATCTAAGGAACCGGCCTGAGTTACAGAGAACAAATTGTTCTGGGTCTTATTTGAGATGGATTTGTGCACAGTGATCAGCTAGAAGTCATGGATATCGCCAGTTTTGTTCCAAGAATATCGTAGCACTTCCACTTTAAAGCAAAATTTCACCATGTATATATCCACGCGAAGAAATATTTAGAGGAGGTTTGGTATGAGCTACCATTCTTAGTTACTAAGGAGGACATCTGGCCAATAATAAGCAAGTGGTCTAGTAATTGGTTCACCCCAACTGAAGAAGCAGAAAAGTAGGCAGACACAAGTAAGACAAAGCAAGCAATAGAAGGCATGCAGACCAAAAAGCCAATGGTGCAGAAGGATAAAAATACAATACCTTAGAAGGTCACAATTGACCTTGACAAGAACATTGCGTAGGAAACAAAGCATGAAGTTGAACAGGAGGAACTAGCCACTAATGAGGGTGATCAGGGTGGTGAAGACCCTTTTTTGGACACAGAGGACTTTGCTTCCATATTTATAGTGAAAGGTAGAAGAAGAAAAGTGCTAGAGGTGTGCAGAAGAAACAGAAGTCGGACAGATCTGCTAGCGCAGATTCAATGGTCCTCACTGAGGGGGACATCGACGAGATACGAGACACAATCTGAGCTATGTCGAAGGACTTCTAGGGAAACATTGAAGATCAATACAAAGCGGTGTTGACAAAGGTCCAAAACGGCCTCAAGGAGTTGGAATTTCAGGTGAGAACAGTTCAAGTGAGCGTGGGTCAAGCGAGTGTGAAAAAATTTAGTACTACCACAGAAATCAAATCTAATCTCTAGGTTGTGCAACTACTAGGGGGCTCTCCGTATTTTGAGATCATCGAAGACCAGGAGCATGCGTAGTACTAGAAAAATCTGAGTCTCAACCTTGCGGCACTCCTCATTCAAACATTGCATGAGTTACATCAGGAAGTCTCTGACGAACTGAAGATTTGGGAACGTCAAGCTTTGTTGGTCATAAAATAAGTAAAAAGAAACAACCAAAAAATGTTCGACGAGAAGAATCAAGCAATACAAGATCGCGACAAGGCAACTACACGCAGATAACAGTTGGAAGAGGTTATTACTAAAGCTTGCAGTGAGCTTCTAGAGTTACATATCCAAATAGAGGTAGC
>APFE031234408.1:0-10488 GCA_000404065.3 Pinus taeda
GAATCCCCGATTTCGTAGCGCGGGCAATCATGAAATGACATGCCGCGCTACGCAATGGCTGCTCAGGAATGGTGGAAAATGATTGCGCAGCTAAACTGGCCAATCATATTGTGCTACGAAACTGTGTAATGTCAGAATGATGTAATCAAGACTAGATATGCTATGGGAGATGGAAAATAATGGTTTTTTACAAGGACCTACCTCAATATCTTTGGAAAAGACTAATTTTAAAGCAATACACCTAAAAACCTATTTACTTGAACCAAAAAATTTATATGGACCTTTGTACATAGGTGAACTTGTAGTCTTAAGTGATAACAACTTCAATCATTTATAGTGAGGAAAAATGATGCTTTCTCAAAGGACCGTGAGGTAAGTATGTTAAATCTTTGAACACTTGGTTAAAATTCTATTGTGTGAAAAACGAGTTATGAGAATAAATTGATGTTTGGGTCTTCGGGAAGTGGGAAAATCTACAGAAATGATGGTAGCACAGAACTAGAAACTAGCCCCTTTATTTTACCTCTGCGAGGGGGCGAAGAAGAGCTCGCGAAGGTCTCACCAAGAAGTGTGATCAATCTGATAAGGCAGAGAATTCCGCAGATACCACTCCCACCCACACCATCTCCAATTTCACCATCTTCACCCTCGTCTTCGCCCATACCACCTCCACCACCATCGCGAAGCAGTATGGAAAGTGTGGTAAAGCTACCAGTGTTCAAGGGAGTAGGGAATGAAGATTCGAACCAGTTTTGGTTCGTGATAAAAGCTGTATGGGAAGCATAGGGAGTCACGGATGACAATATAATGAACATTGGTCAGCGCTCTGCAGGATCACATGCTGACTTGGTACATTAAGCATTCCAATGACAATCCGAATGCGGGGATCGTGGATATCCAAGCTTCACTAAACAAATAATTTAGTAGGCCAAAGTCTGAGGCACAGTCAATCATTAGGTTCAAGGAAATCACAATGTTACCAAGCGAGACCCCTTGGGAGTTGGATCAAATATTGAAGTGCATAATTCATGAACCTAACATGACGTTAACAGATGGGAAACACCGCGAATGGTTTGTAGCATCGTTAATGTCGCAGCTACGCAATGCGCTACCATAACAGAGGCTAACCACTCAAGCTAAGGCCTTGGAGTTCACGATGAGATTGCGCGAGACCCCAATACAAGATCCCAACCTGGGAGTTCATCAGATTCATGAGCAGTTGAAAAACTTGTGCCTTGAGATGTAGAGTTTGAAACAAGACAGGACAATCCACCCAGAGCTGCGTGATGATGTATGGTGCATAAAATGCAAGGGATAGGGGCATGACAAGGACCACTTCCCAGTGTTCGTGAATTACCTTGTGGAAGGAGGGCCAATTCCATTAAGACCGGAGACACAAGTAGGACCAAGCGCAGTGCCTAAACTATGGTGCGCGATTTGTCAGATAGGAGGAAAGCATGCTACAGATAACTGCCATCTATTATAGAAGTATACGCAGAATTCACAATAGTTGTTCTGTCATTTCCGTAGGTCAATGGGACATGATGAGTGCACCTATAGAAGTTATGAGCCGATGATGGATCGAACTCCTACATACAGAGTTTAGGCCAAAGCACGGCCCCTCAATCAAAATGCAGAAATAACGCGCACCAGATTTTAGGGGTGTGGATGAGACTGAGGTGGAGGGGGACCAGGAAGAAGTTGTGGAAAGCTGATATGTTACAATTATGGAGAGCCAAGGCATTATGCCCATGATTGTACGAATCCAATGCGACCATCATGCTTGTACTACATGTTGTTTGATCTTGAGATGGAGGATTGTCCCACACTGATAGCGAGGTTATGCGATAAAGGAGCACTCCAACCTCCCCTGACACAGAACCTACAAACATTGAGGTCTGAGCTGCGTGAGGAAGACCCTAATGTAAATATCTCCGGAGTGGAATTACGACAAGGGATGATAAAGGAAAACAGTTTGAAGAAAGTACTTGGGTTCAAAAGGCTCCAACGAAGGAACCAGAATTTGATTTGGAGCGTGCTAAGGAGACCTTCATGGAAGCTAAGAGGAGCTTCACTGATGCCTCCACTTCAGGATGTAAAGACAGACTAGAGCTGGAAATGGACCCATCGATGCTCACTACGTTCTTGGAGACATGCATGAAGTTGTTGTGCAACAACAAGGTTGTAAAGGGGCTGCAAGAACTCATAACTAGATGCATTGGGACCATGCTAGAAGAACCGCGCGTAGTCCAAAAGCTCGGGAAGCACACAATGCGAACAGGAAGGGAGATGAGATGACTACGCAGATTAGGGAATATGAGATGGACCAAGTGATTTTGGATCTAAGATTAGACGTGAATGTCTTTCCAAAATAGACATGGGAGCGCATGGGCAGGCCTGCGCTACAATGGCCTCCTATCCAACTATGAATGGTGAACCAACAAAAGATCGTACCTAAGGGGAGATTGCAGGGAATCACAATAGATAATGAAGGAGAAAACGCGCTAGTAGATTTTGAAGTGATAGAGATTGTTGATGACAACAATCCCTACCCTATGCTATTAGGAATAGAATGGGCCACTGACATGAATGGAGTGATAAATCTCAAGAAGCGCAAGATTATTTTTGAGAAAAAATCTCTGCACATAGTGGTACCTTTAAACCCCGCAGAAGGATCACGCTAAACGTAGCGAGTGCGTGATGACGATCTGGATTGCATCTACAAGATAACCACGCAGGACTAATACTAGGTAAATCAAACCGCGGATGGCCGAATTTCATAGGAGTGTGAAATTTCTTGCACATTAGATTCTAACAAGGAGATAGAATGATGACAGAACCGGTTACACGAGATAACCACACTCAATTGTAACATGATGACGAGATCATTGCGTTATGTAGCAACAAAGGTAAGAGATCTGCCTATGTATGATAGGTTAAGCGAGGTGGATGACTTCCTAAATAGATTTGAAAGAGAAGTGTCAGAACAGCGACGCTTCGACGCTTTGAAATGGGTACTACGGGCTACACCTTCACGATGGTGGGGTACGCACCAGAGAAGTTTTTAGGATTGGAGTGACTACAAAAGGATGATGCACACATAGTTTGGGAAGCCTCAAATGTGATTAACAGACAATATTGTCGGACAAAACGGTCTACGCACCCACCTATCCAGGTGGATATAGGAATATGGTGCAAATCTTGCACAAATTCACACAGTCCTCGCGGTATGAGACACGATCAGTAAGCAGGTGCAGGCAAGCAATGTCATGAACGACCCCTCTAGTTGGAACCATGGAGTATGGAAAGACCAAGTGCACAGAAGGGTATCCATGTGGTGGCCTTTAACAAAGTACGCGAAGTGCTGAACAAGGTCCATAATGCGAAGCAGATTGACTAGGACCTGTGCATACCAACAGTTCTATGGGCTTATAGGACCACGCACAAGAACCTAACCACGCAGGCACCGCCAAGGCTAGAGTATAAAGTGAACACTCTAAGCCCTATAGTACATGAAAAGCTTAGACCGCGCATGATAGCACTGGTAGATACGATGGTTCACGGAACCTTGGAAGAATAAATCCAACGGGGAAATTCTAGGCTCCAGGAACTTGAGAAAGAAAGGGTGCAATCAAGGAAGAAAAGCGCTTTGGTAGATGTGGAATTCAAGAATATGGAGGATGAGATAAAGGATGATTTTCTTGGTAAAAAGACTAGGGTGATAAGATAGGATGTGCATGATCACACTGATAAGTTTGAGGACTATCTCCATGAATTGATCGGTCTGATGCCTTGGCTTGAACCACACATTACTAAGCGAATCAATCAGGGTAGCACGTTGTGATGATAAAGTGCGCGACGCCGCCTGTAACAATAAAAGGTGGGTATTTTCCAAGAAAAATTATGGATGAAAATAAGAAACTATATATAGGTGGTGCGACCACCTGACTAGCTGAGGGAAGTACGTCTTAGTGCTCCAGGCAGTTGAAAGGAAGTGCGAGACTATAAACTATTTTGCCCGGGAGCTGTGCAATGTTGGAGTTACGTGCAGAAGCAAAGAATCACAAGGTCTACGACTGTGCATGGGGGGCTACGCTGCCGCGCGGGTTAGCCAGAACATGACCGTTGAAGTCACTATTCATGATGGGATGCTCGACTTGATACCAAATGGAGTGGGGGCGAGCATTTAAGACAAGATTTATGGGCAATATTTGGGAAAATATACTGCCAAGGGAGCATTAATGAACCAGACTGGGGGGCACGGTCGAATTCAAATTCAAAAGGCACTATAAATTACAAAGGGCTTCCCAACAAACAACACTTGGTCATTTGCGAATTGAGCTATTGAGAAGAGCCCTGTTTTTTTGTGTCGAGCGTTGATTGAGCCCTTGAGTTCACGAGTGATAGATTTCTAGACGGACACAATGGTAGCAGCTGAGGAAGTTATGAAAATAATAGAAATGACTGTCGCAGAGGCCACGCAGGCCTTGACTGTGGGGGATGCTCCGAAAGGCGCTAGGATTGTGGCAAAAATCTTGAAATCACCACACATGCCAAGGCCAAAGAAGAAAAAACAAGCGATGGTTCTCGTACGTGTGTCCCCAAGGAACCCACTGCGCACCAAGTTGTCAATGGAGGAGAAGGGGAAATTCATAACCATAGAGATCGATGAGGAAGAAGAAGACTTGGAGGACCTTATCCTCGAAGAAGACGAAGACGAAGGCATGGAGGAGGAAACTGAGCCTACACACCCTCCCATAAAGCTGACTGCCTATGTCCCCCCGTGGAAAGGGAAGGCTAAAGTTCCCAAGGACCTTGATGAGACCAAGAGATTGCTCTAGACACCTCTCCTCCCAGAAAACATCATTATTGAGTGCACACACCTGGGACGAGTGCCGAGTTTAAAATTTGAATATTGGGACTGCACTCACCCCGAGAAGTTCCTTCACTGTGATACCTAGCACCTCATGAATCCCAAGCAGAACATTGCAGTGGGGGTTACAAAATTAGAGCCATGAAAGTGGTTGTGTGGAGTGGAAAAGGCCAGGCTACTTAACCTACTCTGGGTGCCACATTTCCACCATGCCCCAATAACAATTTTTGTCATCAGGGAACTGCTTTGCCTGGTGCATGATGGGTGTTTGTGGCTGGAGGAGCCCATCCCCATCATGGCAGACTTGATTCACAGCATTACCCAGCTTTCATGCAAAGGCGAGGACCCCGCGAACATCTCGGAGGGGAAGAGAAGTGACTTGGCCATTGTGGAGGCCAGGAGAAGAAATATAAGTTGGCGAAGAAGAAAAGGGGCTACGCCATATCCATCATCAATGATAAAGAAGTGAAAGTGGCGACCCAAATACTAGCCGGTAAGGTTATGCACAAGTGCCATGCAGACGAAGTACCCACGCCGGTGGTAGCACTTGCGAAACAGTTTGCGGAGGCAGTCCAGTTTAACTGGTCTGAGTTCCTATAAAAGGAATTCTTGGAGAATTGTTGTAGAGCTTAGGAACAGGGAAAAAAGTTCCACTATGCATGGCTTATGCTGTCCATAGTACTTGTGGCAGGGGGATTGCCAGAAGATAGTCAATTCCCCACAATTGATAGGGATCTTCCGGAGGCCACGAAGTATGCTTCACTTTGGGCCATAAAGGATGCCAATAGGATCCACGAGGGCCAAACATCACCTTCGCATGGGCAGGAAGAAGGGGAAGAAGAGGGAGGCATAGACCCATAAATCACGTCAACACATTTGAGGCACCAACACCCAACTGAGTGGACAGGGCCGTGCAAGAAGGTCAAGCATCGAAGCTGTCTATTGACCAAATCACCCTAACTGAGGGTGATCTGCATGACATCGGCGAGACAGTGTGCGATGTCACCTCTGAGGCCCTCCAAAATTTTATGCAGGTGAACCAAATTGTGTTGGGGGCCCTCAGAGCACAGCTGTTGGAGTTGCAGGTGTGCCCTCCTCACGCTCGTACCCTTTCGACCAGCCTTGCAATTGAAACAATGGTAGTAGAATAGATGTTGCGCGCTCAGGTGACGAATACTATAGTGCTACCAGAAGGGGCACTAGCGACAAGAAATGAGACTGATAGTCCTACGGTTAGCACGCTGAAGTGTCTCGGCATCAACATGGTTGCACTCCCACAGGAGACCTTATACGTTTTGTAGGATGGGATAACTACAGAACTGCGGGCTAGGGAGAGCCGCGCACTGCAAGTCCTCAGCGAGCAAAAAATCAACATGGAACAATTGAAATTGCAGCACGATGAAGTGGTGTCACAGAATCGACAACTGATACAGGTAATAGATGAAGCTTGTCAAAGCGTCCTGGCACTGGCCATCCCAGGAGACACACTAGTAGAGGCACACATCCACAAGTTAGCAGCAAGGGTGCGTGAGGCACGGGAGGAAATGACAAAGGTTCAGCTGGAGCTGAACCTTCAGATCGTTGAGCTGCAGTTAAAGGCGCAGCCGTCCACCCCTCTGTAAGTCAGAGAACAGCATGCCAGTGCTATTATAGCGGGACTAGAGGACATCAACAGTGCAGTGCGAGACTGCACTAGCTTGTTGGAAGAGTCATTTGAGGTCCTCACGAATTTGCAGGAGGATCCCGACATCTAGGACTTAGAGACAGAGGCGTGAGAACTCTAATAGCAATATGACAGCGTCAAAGGAATTGTGCAGATGGTGGCCCTCACTTGGAGGTTCACGCAGATGTAACAAGCCAAAGTGCTGAAAGAACAGGTGGATGTGGCACAACACAAGGAAGCAGTATTGAAGGCACGCGTTCAGCCTTGGATCGACGAGGCCTTCACCATCACAACAAAAATTGAAGGCAAGCTCGTACAAATGTAGGGGATACAGGAACAGATGCAGAGAAGTAGTTCTGACACCGCGGTCTTGGAACAACGAGTACAACAGATCTAGCAGGCAACAGTTCAGTTTGCTGCCGACCTTGCAACAGTTCGAGCAGAGTTGGAAGGACTCCACACAAAGATCTCCGTGCCAACAGAGTGACTCGAGGGTGAGTCATGATGTTTGTGTTGGGGGCCTGTTGGGTATGGAATCCCCCCAAGGCATGTTTTGGGGCTTAATGCCCAAGTTTTGACAAAATCCTTTTATAAAAGCTCCGCGAATTGTGGGCGCGGAGCGCGAAATCATAATAGAGTCACAGGGTTGTCCGCCCTAGTTTTTGTAATGTAATGTTGGCTGGATAGACCTATCCATGGTCCGCGGACCATGGGATGTATAAATAGAGTGAGGCTCTAAGTGTATAAGATAACTAATAGAGGATAGGATAATAGGATGAGAAGTCTAAGCGATTGAGTCAAAGTGTGAAGTGTGTCTTTGGGCCGTAGAGTAGGAGAAGGCTCTGCAGCTGGTGCCCAGAGGCCTAGTAGTGTAAAGCTAAGTGTGCGGACCCCTATAGCTAAGTGTGTAGGGCAGGTCGAGTTTGTAGCCATTGGGAGAATCAATAAAGAGAAGTTTACCATATTTATGTGTATATTTTCCTATTTTAATGTATGATTGGGTATAATCTGCAAGTATACTATTTATTTGTTGTGTGAACTCATATGAATGCTTTGTATAGATAAATATAACATAAGACATCCAATTATGTGAAGATAATTAAATGGTACAAGAAGATAAGTAAGATCTCGGGTAATAGTGAAGAGCATTGCTTTAGCAGTGCGGAAGCTCCACAACCCCTAGTTAGGGCCTCGCAAAGGCAGTATATCAGGGCGTGAGTAACAGGGAAGTGCGCGAAGTGACCTACAAAGCAGGGACGAACAATGCGACGAGCTGAACCTCTCAGACATCTCAAGGGTGCGGAAACCCGGTTCTGGCACCCTCCCATACTACTTTGGGTGAGACCTCAGTCCGCACTCCGCGGAATGTTGTGAAAAGGGCCAGTAGTACAGGGATTTGTTTGGCTAATCAACTTCGAACCTAGGTCAGGCCCCAACAAGCCAACAACCTAGTGACCTCATATGATTAATAAGATCTTGTATTTTTATGATTTAATCATGAATAGATTCATTAATTTTCATGTGGAAATTTTCATTTTTCCTCCTTAATGTTTGCAATTTAGCTACAACCACACCTTCACATGTATTCTTTAAGATATCATATGCTTCATTAGATGATACTACACCACCAATTCTTGGAAATATAGATTCTTCAACAATACTTGCTATAGGTGAAAGTGTTTCATTGTCTTTCTTAATGAGTTCCTTAAGAGATTTCTTTTCATCATGACTTAATCCTTTAAACTCAAGTTCCAACAAATCCTTAGTGATGAATATAGGTTGCATGTGCTTGCTCCAATAAAAAAATAGTTTGTGCCAACAAGTTTAGGCAAAACAATACTACTTGTCTCCATTGGACAATAAGAGAGAAAGTTGGACAAAATACAGAAATGAACACAATGTGTCCCATTTTGACCCCAGATAAGAACCAATGTCCCAAAAAAATTGTGACTCAACCACCACCACCACCACAAAAAAAAAAAAGAAAAAAAAAATGTAATTAATAGGAAGAGTATAACTAAAAGTTAAGAAGTTCAATTCTATCTAAGATTGAACCAGACTCCTTCAACCAATGTGGAATATTATGATGCTAGATCAAGTAACACATTGTTGTAGAAGAGCATTGAAAGTAGATAATGCAACTCTTAAAAATCCAAATATTTTGAAAGTTGTTAGCCTTGGCTTGCCAGGTCGGAAAAAGAAGGGAGATGTTATCACCCTATGAGCGTACTAGTATTTCCAGTGAATTTCATTCTTGTTGCATGCATATTATTATGATAGCAATTATATCTGAGTGAAAATCTTAGATGAATTTCACAAAATAAATATCCTTATTCATGGATTTTTATAATTTTTTTCTTTATTTGAATATCATAAAATAACTGCAATGATAGTAAACTGTCATGCATTAAAGAATGGAGAAGTTTCCAAATCAAGATAACTAAGGACAAGGGGAAAAAATATGTGAATGAAAAGATCATGACCACAAAACAAGCTTTTACGCAATCCATGTGACTGGCACACCAACGAAAAGGGAAACATTAATGAAATGTCCATATCCCACAAAATAATTGGAAGTTTCAAATAAAATTGAATAAAATTAAATTCAACTACTTATATATGTGTTGGCTTATTGTTTCACTCATATTTTATTTTTCCCATCCCCAAAATATTTCCTGAATTAGTCATTTTTCAAGTGAAATGTGTGGAAATACTTCACCACTCCACACATATTAGCGCACTTCCACAAGGCTTACACCATAATTTCCACATTTCTTATACTTATTCATTTGTCCTTATGTGTAAAATGATTCATCAATCATTCTTTCACACATACAATTTTCTAAGCATCATTTTACTACACTATGCATGTAGGTTAAAGGCTCCAACCACACACATGACATATTGTGCATGCGGTTACAACCAAAATTTTCCTGTTATGTGCTACTGACTGTGAGATTTGTGCCACTTTTTTAGGGCTAGCCCACAAACCTCTTCCTAGAACAACTGGGAACTCACTAGAACTAAGTGTCAGATGATAACAAGTGTGTACAATGAATACTAGGGCTAGATCTTGCTCATAACATGCAAGGAACATATGAAATATTTTTTAAACACATGGTAAACATAGAAGCTATAGAACATGAATTCATATCTGATCATGGAATTGTTAACTTTGTTAGTGTTGCGGGATATTATCCCCTAAGGCTCTTGGGTGGAACCCTAGCAGATTGAAAGTTGTCTAAGTCAAGAAACATACACACACACACCCGTTTATGCTATAAAAAACTACTTCTAGGGTGAGAAGGACATACCTGAGGTCCTACGTTTGGGTAGTTACTCAAGGGTGCAAACCCTTCTTCACGTCCCTTCTGCTCCTTAGTCCTGCAAAAACAACAATTCCAAGGATTGCAACAGTATATGGACAAAGATTTACATAAAAAATGATCTTTATGTTATGTAAGAGAGGAGTTAGTTACAAACTTCTAACATCTATTAATGCATGAAATTCAAATGTGAACATCATTAACATAAAGAAAGAAGCGTTTCGGGAACAAGACGTGTTTCTTTATTAGACAAATAGAATAGTATGAAAAAAAAGAGCAATATCACATGAACCACTTCTGCAGGCTCAAAGCTCAGCCTCCTTCTGGATCCGTCCCACCTCAAGCCTCTAATAGGTCACCTTCCAATACTCACTCCAAGATGTCATGACTAAAGAATGAACATCCAATCACAAGGAAACAAGGGTTTCCTGTACAAGATGGGGGAACTGCAGAAGGCACAAGGGTCTTCAGACCTGATCAGGGGGAAAAAATCAGTATAATAACCTTGCTCTATGATCTCTCCTCCTTTAGGCCTTCCCTTTGATGTATTTTTATACCAATTCCAAAGTAGTTTTTTAGTTAGGAATTGGTTGGGGACAGTTGAGGCCACGAGCACTAACAGGTGA
>APFE031234409.1:0-77734 GCA_000404065.3 Pinus taeda
TGCACCCAAACCAAAAAGAAGAAAAAATGTTAGGTAAGTAGGCTGGGTAGGTAATTTTGAGGTTGCAGAATGTTGATTTGTGATCAACTCCACATTTTCAAGTGTTATATTTATCGAGATCATAGTTATGAGATAGTTCCTATTTGAAGTACTTCAAGTGAGGCATGACTAACTTCCTTTTTTTCCTCTTTCCTAAATCATTTACTAACTTCCCCTAAAGAGATCAAGACCTGCTTGATATCTCTTAGTCTCATCATTTTCCATATCATTTGCCTTGGTAAAGATCTGCTTTACTCAAAGGAGGTCCACATTTATTCTACAAAGTTCTATCTCCCCTTTAAAGCCTAAGATCTCTGAGACTAGCGCTTTCTTGTCATTTTCATATTAACTCCTGACATTATAATGTAAATCCCTATATATTTCCCTTCCCCCTACTAAAACTATTGTAATAATCCCCCTATGTAAATATCCCATCCCTCTAGTTGAAACATAACCATAAATATTCCCTTGGGAATTACTAAGTTCACCTGGATCTTAGTAACAACCCTCATCTCTGCATAAAATTTCCCCCGAGGTGTTTGGACTCCTTCCAAAACACAAAAAGCCCTCTCCAAATGCAAAAAACCACCCCCCTTGCGCATTTCTTTGGAATTAACTAATGTTTAATTGATAAAAATCCAAAGCGCCGAAACACATTAACCCAAAACTAAAGTTCGAACCCACCCGCGCTTTGAAAAATTAAACATTTAACGCGCACGCTGTTCTGCTAAAACCCATGTTGTTCCTCCCCCCGTCCATCGTCGGATCGTCTCCCCCACATCCGATGGCCCTTACTCATATCGGGCGCCCTTTTGTAATGGGTAGTTAGCACCTGATGTTCGAAGGTTTTACTGTCGTACACCGGGACAGCTGGCGGCATCGCATTGCATCGGGCCGGCCCTAACAACTACCACCTCCATAACAAAGGTGGTTCGATGCACTCCAAAAACCACTCTCCCCTCGCGTGGCATGAGCACCACGTCGTCTGCCAAGTTGCCTCCAACTCACCCCTCCCTGCCTGCGCCTTGCTGATGTCACCCTGACACCGTGTACCTGCCACGTCATCACCCCGCCATACTTCCACGTCAACCTGCTGCTGTCATCATGCTAACATCATCACCGTACAAGAGGGTCCCACCGCTGATGTCATCCATCGTACCGCTGACGTCATGCTGATGTCAGCAACTCAAAAAACGCGCAAGTGCAAAAATCGAGCTTCGGAGCCCCGGATCGAATTTCTGAGGCAGTTTTCGATGCATGATTAGCTCTAATCACGCATCACTATGGGAAACGGGCCATATTGGGGAATCTTTAGGGAATATTTTGATTCCTCAGCCATTTTTGCATCGAGAAAGGCAAAAAAGGCCCGATTTTGCTTATTTGAACGTATCAAAGGACAGAGAGAGACTCGGTTCAGAGATTAAAGAATATTAGAGAAAATGTAAAGCTAAAAACCATGTCAAAAAGTATCAGTGTAGCGGAAAAGTGTATCAGTGGAAATCTTCTCAGGGCTCGAGGCAAATGAAGCATTAAAAGAAAAACCTTGAAAGTCACGAAGCAGTTAAGGAACCATTCAAAGCTCACCAGCACAATTGACTGCACATTAAAACTCACATCAAATCAGTGGACGAGAACTCAATGTACAGTTATTATAGAACCACTGCACCAAGTCACAGAGGACACCCCATCAACTCATTTTTGATCCAGCTGCTTCTTGCACAGCCCAAAGAAGACTTACTTGCATTTAATTTCAGCATAAGTTAGGTTTTAGAAAGCTTTCCTACAGACCTGTTTAGGTCAGTTGTAATAAATACTTTTAGATATTTTACCTATATATACCACCCTGGAAAATGTAATAAGGGTTGGTTGGTTGATCCTGGTTGGTTTTGATGTTTCGCTTGAGCTGAGACTCGCACTATATATGTGATAATTTCTATAATCAAAGACTTCTAAAATGCATGAATTCTGAAACTTTCTGTTGAGTTTAATTGGCTGAAGAGTGATTGTGGAATTCCTATGCTTCTACATGGCTCAATAAGCGTTCCTTAACTCTGTTAGTCTTTTTTTATGTTTGTTTTACCATCTATGTTCTGCCATCCGAATTTACAGAAAAGAAGAATAGTTTAGAATTTTCTTGGCAGCACCGTATGCTCAATTTCTGTGATTTCTACATGTTTTTCATCAGGAATAGTTATGAATATGCATACTTAAATGATCATGTTTACATTATTTCTTTCACATATGAATGTTAGTTTAGGAATTCTTAACTTCTCCTAGATAACCATTCATTCATCTCCCTTCTCTATTAGCTGATGAAAGATTCTTATTTGCCTTTCACTCTGACTTTCATTCCATCTTTTCAGCGATAGGTATTGTTTCATGAGTAGCTATCCCACTCTATAATCCTTTTCTGTCCAAGAAACCGTAACAACAAGCCTTAATCCGTTACTCCATGCCCAATGGTTTGAAACCTATCACACTATCCTTTGCCTCTTTGCTTGAATTCAACTTCCTTCCATTCAAACTCCATCCAAACCTAAACAAAACCCACTAAACCTAATAGCTAGCCTAAAATCATCATCAACAAAGCTAAATCATTAAGAGAGAGCCCTCTTTGATTGCAGGTGGGCTAGAACCTGCAATCCAAAGATTGGTTTGTGGTTACCTCGGTCGTATCCCTTCAGGAGCTTAGGGACAACCTGAGTGATAACATAATGGCGACTCCACTGGGGAACTCCTCAGATAATCTCACAAGACTAGTACGAAGCTCCGCAGAGGAAGAAACCGACCTTTGAAAGTCTCGGTGGACCTGTGTTCTTAGAAAAATTCCCAACAAGCTAGAAGCTAGCTCCTAAGAGAAATCCATGCTATACAAGGTCAAATACAGACCCAAATCGCCTAGCTTCTTTTGAAAATCTGAATTTAATCCCTAAGATCATTAGAAAACAAGAGCAATAAGAAGGCCCTAGTGCTTCTAGTCCTGAAACAGTCTAGCCAACCTGTGTTCCAACCCCTGTCAAAGTTCTATTTCGTTCAACCCCAAGTTCCCCTTGTTCCTCATCCACTTCTCCAGGAACTTCTTCCACACCTCCATTCACTACAAATGCTACCACTACTACTCCCATTTTCCCAGCTGTTCCAGTCGTTCCTCTCATCCCGGTTGTTCCACTTATCCCTGTCAACATGGCTAACAGATATGCACCTTTGCACCTACCTGCAAATCCAGGGGCCATGCCCTAGGATTATCAGACCAAAATAACTTATTTTGATGGCACAAGTGCCTGCATAGCTCTCCAGGATACAAAGAAAATGCAGGACTAATTTGAGAGCTATGAGATTGACTATGATAGCGTGAGAATGAAAATTTTTGTTCAAAGTCTTACAGGCGAAGTTAGAACTTGGTTTAGAGCACTTCCAGCCAATTCCATAGCAGGCCCAGAAGCCTTATACCAATCATTTAGCAACAGATGTGAGAAAAAGAAAGACCCCATCCATATACTATCTGAATATGACAACATCAAAAGAGGCCCCCAGGAGACCGTCTTGGACTATTGTGCAAGATTCAATAATGTATATAATGTAATACCACAGAACTTGAAACCCCTACCTGATCTTGCTTTGTACAAATTCCCTGATGGTTTTGATGCTGAAATAGCCTATCAGTTAAGGGAAAGAGCCAATCAAAGCCTTGCAAAAATGCAAAACGTTGTCGTTAGTGTGGAGGCAAATCTAATTGCCAAAAGAAACAGAGCCAGAACTGAGAGAAGAACCACCTTCAAGGAAGAGCCCTCAGCGTTCGACCAGAAGTTAGATGCTATTATCACTGGCATCCATAGGCTGGGAGACAGAGTAGAGAATGTTGAGAGGAAAACATCATGGGAAGGAAAACAACCCAATGCCATAAGGAACCCAAATATCAGAAAGGCTCAAAACCCAAACGCTGGAAGGGCTAGTCCTGACCATGAGGTTAGGCCTCCTTTCCAAGAAAACTATGTGGAAGCATCGACATCCAGTGAGCCAACAGATGAGACTCACATGAACTTGATAGATTCAAAAAATGGCCAACAATTTTTTTTGACTCGAGAAGACCAGGACTGCCAAGATGTAAATCAATTTGAGACTAAGCCTGGTGAGTCTTTTGATTTTAAACAAGGTTATGATACTGCTATGTATGAGGTCGACAAACAATACAAGTCGAGAATAAGGACCATTGATGTCCCCGCACCTAGCAGAACAAAAGAGAGCAAATAAACCGACAAAATTAAAGGCAAGGTGATCATAACAGAACCAGTTGATACAACTGTCCTAAACCCACATCAAGTGACCATAGAGGACATGACAGACGTGCTGTCTTCTATTGAAGAGCCTATGCCTCCCTCTTCCTCAAAAGAAGAGGGAAGCAGAATTCCTAAAAATCTTCCCAAAGCAGACATACCACAAGCTGTCATTCGTCATGATGCTGACATTCAAAAGGAAAACATTGAAAACACTCTTGACAAGGAAAGATCTGCTACTGCTAATGCAAGGATTCCATTGGAGAAACCATTTAACTTAGAAATAGAGATTGGCAAGCTTAAAATATCCACCCCCCTCTCTGAACTTGCCAAGCATGATGTCTATAGGCAACAAATTCAAAGGTCACTTCAACTGCCAGAGGTCAGGGATGATGTAAATGTTCTAGATGATGCCCCCGAGCTTCTGTTTGGTCCAGAAGTTAATGGGAAATCAACATATTGATTTGTTCCACCCTTTTATGTCAGTCTGCACATACATGATGAAATATTGCATAATGCTATGTTTGACTCAGGTGCCTCACATAACCTTATGCCCAAAGCTGTAATGGAAAAGTTAAACCTTGATGTCACAAGACCCTACAAAGATCTATATTCCTTTGACTCAAGTCAAGTCAAGTGTTTAGGCTTAATCAAAGACCTTTGTATGTCTCTAGTCCAATTTCCTAACAAAACAATCCTAATGGATGTAGTAGTTGCCAACATCCCAACAAAATATGGTATGCTCTTATCAAGATTGTGGGGACAAAAATTGCAAGGATCCCTTCAACTTGACCTCTCTTATGCCACTATATCTGTCTTTGGGTAACCAAAAAGACTGTACAGGGAAACACTGATGAAGTATGTGGTAAGTAGTCAGGAAAAGCCCCAAAATTTTCCAATTTACTCAATCCATTCTGATATGGATTCTTTTATTTTATTTAATGATGACACAAGTCCTCCAACTGATGAGAAGCCTTCAGCCTTAGATCAAGAAACATGTATCAATGAGGAATCAGTTGCCAATACCCATGAAACTGTCACAACAGTCAAGGCAACCAACAAATAAGAGGAACCTCCCGAAACAGAAAATGTAAGTCTGCCCAATCCTCAAAAAACTGAAACTCTTAATACAAGCCAAAGACAAGAAATTACATGGTATCTAGAGTTTAATGGTTCTGTCAATAAGTTAGGAGCAGGGGCAGGGGTATGGATTCATAATACACATAATAATCATGCATAAGGCCATGCCTATAGATTGAATTTTAGATGTACTAATAACATGGCAGAGTATGAGGCTCTGCTCTTAGGCCTTAAATTGCTCAAAGCCCTAGGAGCTGCAAAAGTGTCCATTCTAGGTGACTCCGATTTAATTATAGAACAAATGAAAGGTAACTTTGTTACCAATGACAATAGAATGAGAGTTTATAGGACTTCTACCACATAAATACTCAAGTCTTTCAATGAATCCAAGCTTGCCAAAATTTCAAGAGACCATAATATTCATGCTCACAACCTAGCAACTTTTGCTACTACATGCAAGCTTCCCTTTGAGCCAAATCACCATTTCACTGCTGGGATAAAACATAGACCCTCGGTCCCTAACAATTTTAAAGATTGGCAAGTGTTTCAAAATGATGCCCAGATTAACAATTTCCTCACTCTTGAGGGCGAATTTTCGAATACAAACGTTGACATGGATGCCATAAACGATTCCCAACAGCTAATAGAAGAAAATAAGCGGGTTGTAACAGCTGCAACAGCTAAACAGATCCTTAACCCAACTATTTTTGACAGTGCAAACATACAAGAGCTGAAACATATGCATTTAGAAGAAACAACCAACGCTGAGGCTGAGTTCATTGACCTAAAGGATAACGTTTTGCCTGCTGGACTGACTCCATTAGAAGACATGTTTGATGGTAATGATGTTCCAAAGAAACTAAAAATGGAGCCTATAAATGTTGCTATTGAAGAACATAACATAGGAACAACAGACAAGCCCAAAGTGATTAAATTATCCAAAAATCTGCCTCTTGATCAAAAACCAAAATATGTCGATCGGTTGAAAGAATTCCATGATGTATTTTCTTGGAGTTATGAGGACTTGAAGTCCTATGACACCTCAATAATTCAACACACCATTCCCTTAAAACCAAATCAAAAACCGTTCAAACAGAAACTTAGAAGAATTAACCCCGTGCTTCTTCCTCTCATTGAAAAAGAAATAAAGAAAATGTTTGAAGCAGGTATCATTGCACCCATCAGATTTTCTGAATGGGTATCTAATTTAGTTCCCACAAGGAAAAATCAGTAGATATCAGACTATGTGTAGACTTGAGAAACTTAAACCAGGTCTCTCTAAAAGACCACTACCCTTTGCCCAAAATGGACCATATCCTACAAAGAGTAGTGGGTTCCTTTAGAATTTCTTTACTAGATGGATTTTTAGGATTTAATCAGATACTTGTTCACCTGGATGACCAAGATAAGACAGCATTTACCACATCGTGGGGAAAATTTAAGTATATTAAAATGCCTTTCGGGCTAAAGAACATTGGTGCTACTTTTCAAAGAGCAATGGATATTGCATTTTCCAAAGAGATACATGATTTCCTTGTTTTTTATCTTGATGACCTAACCCATTTCTCCAAATCTCACGAAGAGCACCTTAAACATCTAAGGCAAATTTTCATGACATGCAGGAAATATGGCATTTCCTTGAATCCTAAAAATTCCCTATTTGCCCTTGAGGAAGGCAAGTTGCTAGGCCATATCATATCAAAAGATGGGAATAGAATTGATCCTGAAAGAATTCAAGCTATCCTCCAAATCCCATATCCAAGAAACATTAAAGAGCTGCAAGAATTCCTTGGAACGATCAATTTCCTAAGAAGATTTATCCAAAACCTAGCAGATCTAATAAGGCTATTGAGGAATATGGTAAAAAAGGATGCCAAGGTAAAATGGTCTCTTGAAACCAAGCAAGCTTTTGAGAGTATCAAAACTTCCTTGACTCAAATGCCTGTCCTCACCAGTCCGCAATTCGACAAAGATTTTATCATATTTTCTTTTGCATCTGAGCACACCATAGCCGCTGTCCTTTTGCAAAAATATGATCAATGTAATGAAAAGCCAATTTCTTTCTTCAACCGCGCTTTAAGAGATGCACCCTTGAAATATCAAATTATGGAAAAGCAAGCTTATGCCCTGGTTAAGGCCATCAAAGATTTCAGAATTTACATCTTATACTCCCATGTGATTTCCTATGTCCCAAACTCTGTTGTAAACGATATATTAACTCAAGAGGGACTAGAAGGCAAAAGAGGCAAGTGGATTGCAAGCATTATTGAATATGACATAGAGATAAAACCTACCAAGCTGATAAAAGGACAAGGTTTAGCCAAACTAATGTCCGAAACAAATTTCAAAGCCTTAGACATTAATCAACTGGACAATGAACCAGAGTTGGCGACTCCACAGATCAATGAAACCTTTTTGCAATCCCCATGGTATGCTGATATTTGCTTTGTATTGTTAAACATGTGTGCTCCCCCAGGATTGTCCAGGACTAAGAAAAGATTTTTAAGGATGAAGTCATCAAAGTTTTGTGTCATAGATGGTGCCTTGTTTTGGAAAAATCATGAAGGTATCCTGCTTAATTGTTTTAATATGAATGAAACTAACAGCATCATGAAAGAATTCCATGCAGGGGACTGTGGAGGACACTTATATTGGAAGTCCACTGCTGACAACATTTTAAGGGCTGGTTATTATTGGCCCTCTCTATTTGCAGACGTCAAGAAATTTGTTGTTTCATGTCACAAATGGAAAATCTTTGAAGGGAAAAGAAAATTACTGCCTTTGCCCCTTAAGCCCATTTCAACCGAGAAGCCTTTTCAATAATGGGGTCTTGACTTCATTGGAGAAATCGATCCCTCTTCCTCAGGCCAGCACAAATGGATTTTAACAGCCACTAACTATTTCACTAAGTGGATTGAAGCCATCCCATGTAGAAAAGCCAATGACTCCACCATTATCCAATTCCTTGAAGGAAATATCCTTTCCAGATCTGGCTGCCCTGAGAAAATCATCACTGACAATGCTGCTGCCTTCAAATCCAAAAAGATGATCAACTTCTGCCATAAATTCCACATTACCTTGGGCCACTCTACAGCTTACTACCCTCAAGGTAATGGCTTGGTCGAATCATCCAACAAAAGCCTCATCAACATCATAAAGAAACTGCTAGAGGAAAACAAGAAGAACTGGCATAGGAAAACCACAAATGCTCTATGGGCAGACAAACTTTCAACCAAGAAATCCATTGGGATGAGCCCTTATGAGCTAGTATATGGTATGGAAGCCAGATTTCCTTCATCTTTGGGCATTCCTACTATCAAACTGTTACAGGAGATTCAGGCTGAACCAAATGACATACAGAGAAGAGTTAATCAAACCATTCATCTTCAGCAAACCATAGAGCAAGTGTATGACAGCTCAAATGTTGCAAGAGAAGCTCAAAAAAATGTTTGATAAGAAAGCTAAAGCAGAAGATTTCTGGGTTGGTAGAAAAGTTCTAAGGTGGGACTCACGAAGAGAGGACAAGGGAAAACATGCAAAATTTCATTTTCTTTGGAAAGGTCCATATATGATCAGCGTTGTGCAAGGTAATAACACATATTTCCTCAAATATTTAGATGGCAACATAGCTGAAGAAGGCCCTGTTAATGGCCGAATGTTAAAACATTACCATGATCCCTTTTGATTGAGAGAAACAGGTGGTGTTATTTTCTGTACATAAATGTGTGTATATATCAACACTTTATTTTGTTTTTGTAACAGTCTAGATGCTAAAGCACGCAGAAGAAAGCAGGCAGTGCTTCACAGTTTACCAAAAAATCAGTTGAGGGAAAGTGTTTTTTTCAATCCAAAATTTTAAATCAATCTAACAGTCAGCACTGAGAAGTTTCAATACACAGCAACAACAGAAGATCAAGGAAGTCTGACATGATGTTCTTGGATTTTCACAAGGAGAAGCCATCCCCAAGTGGAGCCACTCTTTGCCTCCTGCTGCAGCAGGTTACTCATATTTCATGATTGACATTTTTACAGGCCAAATATCTCATACTTGGCATGCTGCAATGCTCCATATTTGCTAACAGACACTAAAGAAGGAGGCCATGAAAGAGTGCTAGTCAAAGTTCATTTGCTGCATTCCAATTTTGAAGAGTTATTCCATTTTTGTAAAATTTTTAGCTAAAAGGGAGGTCCAAACAGCTTAATCTTGGTCTCCCTAGGTTTCAATTTCCTGTTTTAGAATATAGAGAATGAATAATCTGGCCAAACAGTTTAATCTTCGCAGATTCTTAGATAGGTAGAGAATCAAAGAAGCTCAACAGCCTAATCTGAGCCCCTGGAAGAAATAAGTGTAGATATAGATAGGAGAACAGTCCAAAAGAAAACGTTTAAAAGCTGGATCTACAAGTCCAAATGCACCCAAACCAAGAAGAAGAAAAAATGTTAGGTAAGTAGGCTGGGTAGGCAATTTTGAGGTTGCAGAAAGTTGATTTGTGATCAAATCCACATTTTCAAGTGTTATATTTATCCATATCACAGTTATCAGGCAGTTCCTATTTGAAGTACTTCAAGTGACGCATGACTAACTTCCCCTTCTTCCTCTTCCCTAAATCATTTACTAATTTCCCCTAAAGAGGTCAAGATCTGGTTGATATCTCTTAGTCTCATCATTTTCCATATCATTTGCCTTGGTAAAGATCTGCTTTACTCAAGGGAGGTCCACATTTATTCTACAAAGTTCTATCTCCCCTTTAAAGCCTAAGATCTCTGAGACTTAGCGCTTTCTAGTCATTTTCATGTTAACTCCTGACATTATTATGTAAATCCTTATATATTTCCCTTCCCCCTACTAAAACTATGGTAATAATCCCCCTATGTAAATATCCCATCCCTCTGGTTGAAACATAACCATAAATATCCCCTTGGGAATTACTAAGTTCACCTGGATCTTAGTAAGAACCCTTATCTCTACATAAAATTTCCCCCAAGGTGTTTGGACTCCTTCAAAAGCACAAAAAGCCCTCTCCAAATGCAAAAAACCGCCCCCCCGCGCATTTCTTTGGAACTAACTAATGTTTAATTGATAAAAAGTCAAAGCGCCGAAACACATTAACCCGAAACTAAAGTTCTAACCCACCCGCGCCGTGAAAAAATAGACATTTAACGCGCGCACTGTTCTGCCAAAACCCATGCTTTTCCTCCACCCATCCACCGTCGCGTCGCCTCCCCCAGATCCGGCGGCCCTTACGCATATCAGGCGCCCTTTTGTGATGGGTAGTTAGCACCCGATGTCCGACAGTTTTACCGTCATACACCAGGACAGCTGGCGGAATCCCGTTGCATAGGGCTGCCCCTGAAAAATACCACCTTCGTACCAAAGGCGGTCCGATGCACTCCGAAAACCACCCTCCCCTCGCGTGACATGAGCGCCACGTCGTCTGCCAAGTTGCCGCCAACTCACCCCTCCCTGCCTGCACCTTGCTGACGTCACCCTGCCACCGTGTCCCTGCCATGTCATCACCCCACCGTACTGCCACATCACCTTGCTGACGTCATCATGCTGACATCATCACCATACAAGAGGTTCCCACCGGTGACATCATGCTGACGTCAACAGCTCAAAAAATGTGCAAGTGCAAAAATCAAGCTTCGAAGCCCCAGATCGAATTTCTGAGGCAATTTTCAATGCACGATTAGCGCTTAGCGCTAATCGCGCATCGCTACGAGAAATGGACCATATTGGGGAATCTTTAGGGAATATTTTGATTCCTCAGCCATTTTTGCACCGAAAAAGGCAGAAAAGGCCCGATTTTGCAAATTTGAATGTATCAAAGGACAGAGAGAGACGCGGTTCAGAGATTAAAGAATATAAGAGCAAATGTAAAGCCAAAAACCATGTCAAAGAGTATCAGTGTAGCGGAAAAGTGTATCAGCGGAAGTCTTCTCAGGGCTCGAGGCAAATGAAGCATTAAAAGAAAAACCTTGAAAGTCACGAAGCAGTTAAGGAACCATTCAAAGCTCACCAACACAATTGACTGCACATTAAAACTCACATCAGATCAGTGGACCAGAACTCAATGTAAAGTTATTACAAAACCACTGCACCAAGTCACAGAGGACACCCCATCAACTCACTTTTGATCCAGCTGCCTCTGGCGCAGACCAAAGAAGACTTACTTGCATTTAATTTTAGCATGAGTTAGGTTTTGGAAAGCTTTCCTACGGACCTGTTTAGGTTAGTTGTAATAAATACTTTTATATATTTTACCTATATATACCACCCTGAAAAATGTAATAAGGGTTGGTTGGTTGATCCTAGTTAGTTTTGATGTTTTGCTTGAGCTGAAACTCGCACTGTATATGTGATAATTTCTATAATCAAAGACTGTTGAAATGCATGAATTCTGAAACTTTCTCTTGAGTTTAATTGGCCGAAGAGTGACTATGGAATTCCTGTGCTTCTACATGGCTCAATAAGTGTTCCTCAACTCTGTTAGTTTTTTTTTTTTTTTTTATGTTTGTTTTACCATCTATGTTCCACCATCTAAATTTACAGAAAAGAAGAATATTTTAGGATTTGCTTGGCAGCACCCTATGCTCAATTTCTATGATTTCTACATGTTTTTCATCAGGAATAGTTATGAATATGCATACTTAAATGATCATGTTTACACTATTTCTTTCACATATGAATGCTAGTTTAGGAATTCTTAACTGCTCCTAGATAACCATTCATTCACCTCCCTTCTCTGTTAGCTGATGAAAGATTCTTAATTGCCTTTCACTCTGACTTTCATTCCATCTTTTTAGCAATAGGTATTGTTTCATGAGTAGCTATCCCGCTCTATAATCCTCTTTTTTCCAAGAAACCGTAATAGAAAGCCTTAATCCATGAGTCCATGCCCAATGGTTTGGAACCTATCACACTATCCTTTGCCTCTCTGCTTGAATTCAACTTCCTTCCATTCAAACTCCATCCAAACCTAAACAAAACCCACTGAACCCAATAGCTAGCCTAAAATCATCATCAACAAAGCTAAATCATTAAGAGAGAGCCCTCTCAGGTTGCAAGTGGGCTAGAACCTGTAATCCAAAGATTGGTTTGTGGTTACGTCGGTCGTATCCCTTTGGGAGCTTAGGGACAACCTGAGTGATAACACCATTAAAATACCTAGGAGTAACTTTGGTAGCTAGCACTTTAAAACTAAAGCCATGGAAGGATTTGATCACCAATACAAATATAGTTTTCATGTTGGAATTAATTCTCTTATTATAGCACGCTATATCATATTATTGAAAACAATCATTAAAAAGTTACCATTTTATTTCCTCTTACTGTCAATGTCCCTGGTTTTTATTTTTTCCATTATTAGAAGCATTCAATTTTTCTTCCTGTAGGTGGAAGAATGTAAGGAACTTAAATGGGATTTGGTTGCTTGGCATAAATTCTATTTTCCAAGGCTTCATAGAGGACTAGGACATTGTGACCCCAACACCCTTAGGAGAAAAAATATGTTGCATATGGGTTGGGGAAGTATCTTCACTATGGAATAAAATGTAGAGTCACAAGTATGGTAGAAATAGCCTCACAGATCTCCTAATCATATCAAACTTCAATAGAAAATTATCTTCTATGTGGACCTTGGAAGAAAAGGGAATGCAAATTATAAAACAACATTATTTTTATAAGATCCACAATAAAAACATAACTCATTTTCTCCTTCAAATATCTCTAACAAAAATGATGTTTAAAATATAAAACTAAATCTCTGAGCCAAGAAAAGGACCAAGATAGAAAACTATTATGATCTTTTAAATCTAACCTCCTCTAGTGCAATAGGCCATCTCAAGCACATTCATGTCCTCAATCTAAGGAAGATAAGTGGGTCTTCTTTTTAATGATATATAAATATGATCTATCTGTTTCTCCCAAGAATCAAATAAGCTCTATTGGAGGAAAAACTAAAGAAATTCACTCTCCATCAAGGAACATTACCATCTAGTAGTATACATTTAAGAGAATATTAAGGAATTCATCCAGAAGAGGAATTAAAATATATGTCTCTCGGATGAACACCCTTGTTGTAATGGATGAAAAAATTAAGATTCCTCCATAATTTCCTAACCTTCTTCTTATCTTGATGTGGAGAAGGGTATTCATATCTTCACATCTTCATGTTTTCCATTATTTCCATCACTTAGTAAAAACATGGTTATTCAAGCCACAAAAATTACATATTTTTATATTCCTTAAGTTTTATTCATCATTACTAATTTTCTTGTAATCAAAATAAACATTAGAATACTAAGAATATGCATACCTTGCTTGGTGGTCTCCAGTGCAAGCCTAGTGAGAAGTATTTTTCTTAGCTCTTCCTCTGCAATGCTCAATATCATAAGAAGATTGTGATGCGATATCATTATCCTCCTTCCTTAATGGTTTTTGAAATGGATTGGATTCTTTCTTTATAGTGTTCTTATCGAAGGAACCCAAGTCAGCATTATCATCTGAAAATGAGAGTGAATAATTACCAACATTGTTTACCATAGTTATTGATTGTAAAGCTGGTGATGATGACCTCACTAGGCCATCATTTCTTTTAAACTTTTTTAATTCCTCTCTCATGCCCCATAATTAAAGCTACAATCTTTTTTTCTCCCCTCCTTCTTTTGGATGTCTCCTCAATTAAACATTCTTTTCTCAAAGGCTTTGGTTGACGCCTTAATTTGAATGATGAGAAGAAGACAAATAATAAGAATATTCACTTGACGATGAAGATGGATGATCTTCCTCTACTCTCTCTTTCTCCTATTCCTATTTTTCCACATTATTCTCATAATATGCAAACAATGTATCTACCATATTTTCCATCTTGTAGAATATTACATAGAATGTTAAATCTTTAGTTATCATTCACACTCACAATTCACATTACTAATAAAACCACTCTGATGCAAAACTTGATTTGAATTCTCTCAATTACCAAATTTAACCAAGATCTAGTGTTTTATGATGTATTCAAAATTACATACAAAAGAGTATGAAAAACCATATGTGAAAAATAATTAAAGCAGAGAAAACATATAGGAGATCATAAGACAATACAAAAATCATAATTTGAAAACATAGATCATTCAATGTTGACAACATCTCTGGGAAATGATTCAAGAGTGGGAAGGTTGCTTCCTTAGTATCTGCATGCAAATGAGTGCATAATGAAATCTCTATCAATACAAGAATGAATTCCTTACCTGGATTGGAATATCTCTCCCAAAATACGTTCTTTTGCAAATAAATCTCTCACGAGGCATTCTCCTTCAGCATGATAAAACAATGATCTCTCACCAAAAGTGTCATTAAGAAACTCTCACATATATGTGGCGTAAATTGGTCCTACTAAATATATTGACTAGATTAAATACATACTCGGTTTCATCATAATCACCTCGAAATTGTGAGACATGTGGCTATAAACACGACTATTTTATAGAAAAATGTCAATATGGCCCTCTTTCATCACTGCACCATTTTGATTTTCATGTAACAACTAAAATGATGAATTTCCTCCAAGGATTTATATTCGTTGTCCCAAAGCAACATACAAATGTCACCAACACTTGCAACATACATCCATCCTTCCACCAACCTAAAAACAAGCAAAGTCGCCAAATGCATCAATATAACTCCCAATTTGACAATTGACTAGAAATTAGTTGCCCAAATGAAGAGACGAGTCATGTCGTCATGTTCCTTGTGAAAAATTTTGAAATTTGAGTATTATTTGACCATGTTCTAAAAATGTGAAATCTGGGTCTCGAGTAAATCTAACATATTCCTTGTATAGTCCTTTGTCAAGGTTCCACCTTTGGAAAATTGACTACTAACGACAAACAATTTTCTGCACCATAAGAATCCTAGTGAAATTTTGATTCACATGAGTATAAACTTGACATATTTTTGACATCGTTAAAATTTTCTGACCACGGAATCTAAAATATTCTTCAAAGACTTTGGATAAGGAAAATTTTATGGAATATTCTAAGAATATTCCCCTAAAATATAATTGTCCCTAAAATTGTCATATCTTGGAGTTAGGTTCCATGCGCGTGTTGGGTTCCAGAACCTTTCTTCTTTGTGTTCCTATTATTTCATTTGGCTCCCATCGAATGAAGAGAGTGGGTTTAGATATTTAAGCATGAGTAGATAAATTAATAGCATGTTGGCTGGTGAAATATTGAAAGTAGTTTTAACACATAAATCCCGTGAACTTTTTTATTGGTTTTCCATTATTTTGAAGTGTTGATTTTTCCATATGTAAGAAGACATTTGGTCTCAAATTACACACATGTATGATGTTGGAATTATAAAATCTCATGTGTTTTACTATACCTGCCCAAGTAGTGCATTTAACAATTGGTTTGCCAATTGATTCTCCTTCGTTTTTATTTAATTTCAAAAAATAGTTCCACATTCCATATATGATTTTATAATTTGTAATTATCTAAATTTATTTGTTAAACATATAATAGTTCATCAAATTACTTTATAATAACTAAGCCATGGAGTAAATGGAGACTATTTTTGGGTTGCAGTCTTTTAATGTTTAGTATGCTATGGTTTTGTGATCAGTATACAGTGGTTTAAGGTGTGGCTATTATCACCTTAATGTAGAAGAAATTTTCTTGCATTTGATTCACAAACATCAATGATTGACCCCTTTAGCGCTTATAGATATCTAATATGCAGCTACAGAAGAAGCAACATTTTCATTCAACCATGCCAAATGAGAGATCCTCCTGATCCGAAACCGTATTTGGCCATTTATCCTACGAACAACGCTCTATGATTTGTGTCTTTTTAACCTTTTGTCTATGATAGAGCCTCTTTCACATGATCATCAAGACCTTCTTTGTCGAAATGAGTGTTCTTTTCTTTGCATTTGGACAATGAGGAGCTAACTGGAAGATAGAGTCCAATGTCATGATAAATCATTTTAATGTAAAATAGGGTTTGTTGGGTGGGTAAAAATACATAAATAAGAGTTTAAATTCTTCTATGTTACTAGAGAATGTTTCCTTTAGATTTGATGAGATGTATCGATATCTCATGTTGGAAACAATGTTAATACTGAGAGGGGGGTGAATCATTATTAAGGATATTTTAAACATTTTATGCCAACCTATAGTTTCTCATTCAAATATGGAAATCACTGCATATGAAACCATTAAAAAAATTTACTAGCAATAATATGAAGTAACACAAGAATTCACATCATGAGCAACAAACACATGAGACACAAAGCTTTAATGTGGAAAACATTCAGGGAGAAAACCCACCAAAGAATGTTTGTCATTTGATGTAGAAATGAGCTCCCACTCTATTACATAAAAAAAATTGTGAGCCACAACATATAGGATGCACCAACTCTCTTTGATATTTTTCCAGCACCCACTAGCAGGAAGAACGAAACTCCTTGTTTTGTACACACCTTATTACCTTAGTAGAAGTACCAACTTGTAGGAGGAACGAATCCCTAAGCTTCACTCAAACAACCACTCAAATGTAAGCACAAAATTCCTATGTGTAGGCTCCAATCCATGATAAAAAGGAAATTACTGTTGATTCTAATTGGTAGCCACTCTTCCTGATTTCATGTCAATTTATCCTCTACAACCTTCTCATCATTCAACCGAAGCAACAGTCTGTCCACTCTGTAGCAGTATACCATCTCATACAGATACCTCTACTCTAGACCCTATTTCTTCTACATAGGCACTCACCACCTTTTTCTATAGACTAGGAACATTTTCCCTCTTCTCACCAGTGCTCACACACCAAACTCTCTACACAGTTCACACAATAATGCTTCTTTCCTCCCAATTTCTCAATTGCAATCCTAGGTTTTGTTTCACTAAAACACATTGATGATGTTATCTTTGTCATCCATCACTCTGACAATCACAATGCTTGAGTGTACATGAATAGATGGCCATCCATGTTGTCAATTGCATCAATTTTCTTAAACATTGTTGTTGAATTAAACATGAGGATGAGAACTTTAGTGTTTCTCATAATAAGAATTAATTATTAGTCAAAATATGAACTCAAATAGATCTAATGAGTTTATCTTGTACTAGAAGTATGGATTCTAAATTCCCAAGACAGACACTCCACTTATTTTTTTCATCTAAGTCTCTTTCGTGTTACAGCATTCACCATATGAAAATTGCATCTACACCATTCCACGAGAGTCCTTAGAGTTTAAAATGTAAATTTAATTATGGATTTCTTCAACTGCGATCAAAGTTTTTGCACTTAGCCATTCTTTTCATTTACTTTTTCATCAGCATGTAAGAAATGTCAAGGATGGCCAACTCTATTTCAAGATAGGCTCCATTGATTTATTCATGCATGTCATGCCCTTGTTTCCTTAACTCATTGTTTCTTTATAGTCGACAATGCCACCAATTTTCAGATATAGTTGTCAACCCAATCATCCCATGAATGTTCTTCCTGATCCAAATCTAGTGAATAACTAAACTTGAACAACAAACAAATATGGAGAAATCATTCCATATAGTTTTCAACTCATCACACCATACACGTGACCCTAATGCACTTCGCCACAACCCCAAAATTTGTTTAACAAACACTGCTACCACATCCATTGAACTTCATTTAGCTCTTTCTTTGTTGGTCCTAGACCACCTTTTTCACCATAGGATCAGGTGTTGTCACTTCAAGCTGGGCCTCTAGGTACTAAGATTTTTTGTTGGCCCATGGCAGCTTAATTTCGTTTATAACTTCTCTATGCCCCTGGCCACTAATACACATATATGCATTATTGAGTTGGAGCCTGAATGTACACATGCTCATAAATTCTTATGAATTGAAATTGCATACACCTTCTCAGCTTCCAGCCTTCTATCCTGACCAACTTGTATGCCCCACTGACAATGGCCACTCTATTCTCTTACTTGTTGACCTCATTGCAATGCCCAACTCTGAACCAAAATTTCTTGTGAGTTTTTACCTTCTAGGAAATCACCCTTACGAGTTACTTCTATTGACAATTCCTCAATTGTTGTACCTTGTTTTCCCAGACCCATCCTATCCCACATTACATTTTAATAGTAGTTTTGGGCTTCCATGCTTCTGGGCTTCTAGACCTCTAGGATTTTAGGCTTCCATGCTTTCGGGCACTGTTCTTACTACCCTAGCTCAATGCTATCCAAAATTCCTTTTAAATAAAGATACATGCTTCCTATTTTCTTGGCTTCTCATTGTCTAAGCATTGTTCATGATACTGCATCTTTTTAAAATAAAAATATAGGTTTCCAGGTCTTTTGAGATTCCAAGATTCCAAACACTATAAATTTTACCCTGGAGATCTTGTCTTTGACTGGCCCTAACTTTTGATCCCAGAGACAATTTATGGACATCCACATATCATTGGAAACATTTTCCAAAGAACTATCTAATTATTTAATAACTAAGTGCATCTAGGATAGAATTATGGGTCATAAATGCCTCCACATTCTAAGGCTCACGACCATAATAGTCATATTTTTATGGCTTCTCCACTAAGCCTGCTACTATGATGATTCTCTATGAGTGAATTTAGAAACCATAAGACTCCCCGATGAGTGCCTCAAATGCTTAATACTCCCAACCATGATTGTCATTATATTACAACTTCTTCAATAATCCTACAACTATGATGGTTCTCTACTAGAGACAGTATCAACCATGGAACTCCCTCTAATGTCAACACACCATGCACACCAATACCAACATCTGTTTCCACCAACTTCAATTCTAGTTTGGTTGACATCAATGCCAACCCACTTGCTGGTATTATTGTATGTCCAACACATATCCTAACATTAAATTTGACATAAATACCATCACACTTATTTCCACCAGCCATTTAGGCAATTCCAATTGTTCAAAAATCTACCCATGAGCTCAACACACCATGCACACTAATGCCGACATTTTTTTCCACCAAATTTAATTTTATAAGGTTCACACTGATTCCAACACACGTCTTCACAATTTCATTTGTCTAAGACATCTTCTACAATGATTTTGACATCAATACCAACACACTTGTTTCTAGTATCCATCGAAGCAATTCCAACTATCCAACAATCTACCCCTTTCATATTTCTCGTAACACATGATCATTTTTACACATTCATGATAAACCCTCATGTCACTTTTTCACTTCTCCTTGCATGAGCCACCAATGGATTTTTACTCGTTACATAGGCCATCACAACTACCCCAAGAAGCTTCTTTCCCCCTTTGACATCAATGGAAAAGGGCTACAAGTTACTTCTTCTCCAATATCAATTAATGAATGAGGTTCAAGCTACTAATGTGCATTCTGCTTCTGCAATATTCTCTTCAAGGACTAATAACTTCATGATGGGATGCTTGAATTCTATCATCCATGCTCATCTACAAACATCATAGACAAGGACATCTGCAAGAGTAAAAAATTAGAAGAAACATGTCTTTGTATCTCCTTGTAATAGCTTTTTTTGCTCTAGGAACTGGACATATAAGATATGCGCCCCCTAAACATATACTACCTCTTTTAGGAATTTCCAATTCTTAATAATTTAGGCAACTAGCTGAGTACTCTTTCTGCTAATGCAAATTTCGTATCAATTAAAGGAAAGAGATACTAATTAAAATTTCTCATAGTATTACTATTGTATGCAAATACTAGCCAATAAGGATGCACTTTAGCTTGCTCTTCACCATTCTTATTACTGCTAAGAATGTGCTTACTCTTCATGAGCATGGTAAAATATTTGTCCCCATGAGATCATGCTTCAACGTCTAGGGATAACTTCTTATATGATACCAATTGTACCAAAAAATTGATACAAATTGAATATTGTACCAGGAAAACTCATATGACTCCTCATCAAGAAATGTTCATTTACAAAAAAATATTACTCCATATGAACTTAGCCCTCCAATTAATCTAGGAGGATCGATTCAAATATAAGGGACATTCAAAGCTTGTACTAATTATGCTTCATGAACACAAAGCTACTACGTAAAATTAAACTCACAAATTAAATGAATAAGGGTATTTCACCCAAGACGAAAACATTTTATTTACTCAATATTCTTTTTCATTATGCTAAAAATCATTACCTGCTACCATTTAATAAAGAGTCTCCCCCTAAGCCAATTCTCTCTGATCTCCTCCATCATCTTGCTTACTTTTGCATGGGAAATTATCCTATAGACATGAGTTAGATGTGGCTTTTCTGTCATTTTCAATTTCTGTTGCAAATCTTCCTTTTATCATAACATAGATTGGTGTGAACTCCCTCTGAGAATAAGATGATTGCATTCTCATCTCACTTTCAATTCTGATACATTTTAAATAAACAAATTCATTACTCTAACCAACAAGGGGAGTTGACAATACCTCCAAATTCTAGTTGTAATTTCGATTATTATTTTTTGACTGCTTGCATCTGACTTATTTAGCCTCTCTTTAGGCCATTCTTTTTTAATGAAGAGAAATATAGGGTCTACTCCTCCTGAGTATAATGTCCTCCTTATTCATCCAAACCTTCTTTGGCCAAGTCCAAATAGAGGCATTACCTTCTAGCTTCTTCATTGCCTACGTTTGGGATTTATCTTGGTTGTGTATGGTTGGAGGAAACTCCTCCTTATTTTCTTCTTTCTTTACCCAAATCCTCTTGTAGCCTCTTTTCTCTATTTATAAGAGAAAATTAATTGTTCTTATTCTCCCTTTCTTTACCTAAATTTGTGTTCATTATAGCTCGAACTTACGAAGGGTTTCAACACATGAATTTGAGAATCATCCCTCTTAATTTCTCTTTGACTTTTCTTTGGAGAAGAGTCAAATTCTTCATTATTTCTCCTTCCACTATTCAAAATGTCTAGTTTAAATAGTGAACTTAAGGTAAACCAACATCCTTTCATCTTTTATTTATTTTAATCCTCAATGGATGACTTGCTTCATTTTCTAGCATCATATGAGAAGCTTTCCATGTTTTGTTGTATTTAGAGTCCACTCCCTACTACCCAAATTTTCCAAAAATGTAGCATTCAATAAGGCTTAGGAATGTAGAAAAATGATTGCTATACTTGGAAACATTTCTATCAGAATGTTTCTTATGGAAAACATGTTTTCTCCTACACACTTTGTGTATTCTTGGCTTTGTTCTACCCAACACATTTTATTTTCTTGCATGCCATCTACAATCCATGACTCTATGTCCACATTTATTGAAGGAAAAATAATAACAATAAAGAGGATTTTGAATACTAAAGATACCCTTTCCTTGAGGTATTTTTCCTTAAGGGGGAAGTACCTCTGATGGTATTTCATGTGCCTTCGATGGAAGTTTAATTACTCTTGCATTCTTTCTTGTTTTTTGTTTTATCTCTTCTGCTACTCTCCTTAATGTTTCTTCTTAGCATTCGATTGGTGTTTTTTCTCTCTTATTTCTTTCCTTTCTATTGCTATTTTCCATCAAACCCTTTTCCTTTTTTGTTGTTGGACTTTCCAACTTCCCATGCATGGGTGGTTGACCCTTTAGCATCATGCTTCATGAGGACTAGTTCTTTCTACAAGCTAAAACTAACCATGATGAGAGGGGATCTTTGCTTAGCAAACATATCTTTCAAATCCTTTTCATTCTCCTCAAGCTTCTGACATTGATACAACTCTTTACACTTCCATTATAGGTCATGTATCAATGAGATAACTTCATTTTGTAGCCTCTCAAAGTGATATTCTATATCAAATAATTGATTGGTCAACATCCCATTCAACCTCCTAGCCGCTTCTTCTTGAGAATTTAAATATACAATTGTGTTTCTCAACTTATCATTCTCAATCTCACATTCATGCAACTGATCCTTTTCCTTGATATTATCCTCTAACATATTCTTCATATCTTTTATAGTAGAGATAAACTTATTTCTATAATATATCCTTTCATGTAGGTGTTTTTCTTCATTGTCCATGGTGCTAGCTGAACCACCACAAAGATATAAATTCCTCTCTGTGTCCATGGAGTTTTCCACAGGTTTGAGGAGTATCCCATCTTCATCACTTCCAGCGATACTCCTATTCTCTTCTCGATTTATACTCTTTTCTTCTTCAGAGGATCCCTATTTTTCTATTTCTACTAATGTAGGTTTCTCAACGTCACTACTAGATGAATGTTTATCTCTCTCTTCATAAACTTCACATGAAAAGCTAGAGGATAAATAACTATATTTTACATTTACCATAGTACAATAACATACATTTTGGGTAGCGTAGCCTCTCTTGTGATTTTTCTTCATCATCAACTCTTGAGTGATGGGAAACAATTTCCTTTTTAGAATAAGGGCCTTTAATATTTTGATCATCTTTCCTCTCGGATTCCATCTTCTTCTTCCTCCTCTTCATTTTAGTATCAACAAAATTCACAGATTTAAGTTCACGCTTTAAGAAACAAGGTTCATTAACCTCCTCTTGAGTCTCATTACTATCTTCTTGATACACACATTACAATATGTCCAACATTCTCTTTGTTGCCCCACAATGCCTTACCTTATCACCATATGGCTTAGACAACCCTTATGATGATTTCCTTGGCTTCTCCATTTTTCTTACTCTCTTATTCATTCAGTAGGGAGAACCATACCTCAACATACAAAGCCATTAAAAATTCTTCCATTGTAATCTTCCAGAGTACATATTATTCTCCATTAAAAAATGGGACTCGTTATGGTGTAACAAAATTTGGATTAGCCATTGTTCCCTTTGACCTACCTTAGAGTGATTATGACTTTCCTAAAGGAACTTGGATCTTGTGCCAATTGTTGGGAAAAATATTAATCCTAAGAGGGGGGCTTAATCCATATTAAGGCTAATTTAGAAATTTTGTGCCAATTTGTATTTTGTCATTCAACTATGGCAATCAATGTGTGTGCAACGACTAATAAATCATACTAGTAGCCATATGAATAAACACAAGAATACACATGATGATTAAAAAACACATGAGACATAGAGGTTTAACCTGGAATACATTCTGAGAGAAAAACCACCAATTCTTGTTTTTTGTTTGATGTAAAAATGAGCTCCTAATCTATTACATCAAATTATTTTTGAGCCACCACTCACAATAATCACCAACTCCCTTTTATGTTTTGCTACCACGCACTAGTAGGAAGAACCAACACCCTTATTTTGTAGACACATGAAAAACTTACTAGAAGTGCCAAGCATCATCTTCATGTATTTATTACAAGCACCAACATGCAACTCCTTGGATATATGTAAACACCAACTTGTAAGAGGCACCAACACCCAAGATTTAATTAGACACCCAATCAGATGGAGGCCCCAACTTCTTGTATGCAGGCTCCAAGGAACACTCAAAATAGAAATTATTACTCATTGTAATTGGTAGCGACTCGACATTATTTCAGCTCATTTCTCATTTTCAACCTTCTCTTCATTCAGCCCATGAAACACATTGTCAATTTTATAGGGGCATATAATTCTCATACATAGCTCTCTTCTCTTAGCCCTCTTCTTCTCCATAGGCACTGTGGACCTTTTTTTGCAACCCTTGCACACTTTTCCTTTTCCCAAAAAAACTAACACATCAAGCTCTATATGAAACCCAAACAATAATGTTTCTCCCCCTAGTTTCACAAATACAATCCTGCATTTTGTTTCACTGAAACATAGTGATGATGTTGTCTCTATCAACCATTACACTACCAATCACACTGATGGAGTGTACTCTAATTCATGGTTGTCCATGTTTTCAATTGTATCAAGCTTCGTAAACATTTTTGTTACATTAAGCATGAGGATGAGCATTTGAGTGTTTATCATATTGAGAATTAATTCTCAGTCAAACTGTGAACTAAAGGAGATCCTCCATTGAGTTTACCTTATATTGGTAGTATGGATTTTCAACATTCGGGCCAGACACTCCAGTCATTTTCTCATTTCATTATTCTTCTTGTTATATCATCCATTATATGGAAACCACATTTGTAACGCATTATTAGAGTCCTTCAAGTTCAAATTGTAAATTCAATCATGGATCTCCTCAACCATGATCACAATTTCTACACTTCGCCATCTTTTCCATTTAATTCTTCAATGTCGTGTAATAAATCGCAAGGATGACGAATGATGAGGATCATCAGTAGGTATATTATATAGGTCATAATGCGATACTCCAACTTATTAAATTATGTTTTCTCACATTTATTTATAAATGTTTCTATATTATGCTTAGTGTGAGGAGTAAAGATGTGTGACTATGCCATGTGGTATAATTTTTTTTAAATACAGGAATAGGAGCCACTTACAGCTTATTCTAGTGTAGGAACACGATCAATTAGGAAGCCAAATAGATTCTAGGAGATTTTTCACCCCCTTATCTCCTCGAATAAGTCGAACATCCGCCACTCTATCTCATCAACTCAGTGTCATTGGCAGCCAAGCAGGCTGAGTGCATTGGCGTCCAACCTAGTGCAAGTCAAGGAAGAGTTGGATGCACCTATTATTGAGTTAGGGATTCAAATATCCCTATTTTCTAGGGACGTTTTGGTAGCTCCAATTTTGTATAAATAAACAAGCTAAGGGACTCATTAGGGTTCAAAGTTTTACTGTAGCCAATAGGCCATTATGTTGAAGAACATCTCGCTGTTATTTTCATGTTGTATTTGAAACCCTTTGAACAATAACGAGAAATTCTATTTTGCTCCAACATTGAGTTAACGTAGAGGCTTGAAGCTCTGGAGTTATGGCCCAACCCTAGTAGTAGAATTTCCTATCTTGTATCTATATTCTTAGGCTAGAATGTTGATTAGTTGTTGTAGTTTAGTCATGTTTCCCTTATCTTAGAAGATTGATTAAGTTGGTGCTTATTCATGCTTCCATTAGCTTAGCAAATAAATTAGATGTTGCACTTCAAAAAAATTAAAATACATCAAAAATCTTGTGACAGTGACCCCTATCTCATCTCCCTGATGGGATCATGATTGGAGGACCCCACTTTCACAACCCAAAACCTGAGTTTGATTTCTTGTTCATTGCATAGATCAAGTTTTAGTATTAGTTAGGTAGTTGTTTATGATTTCTTGGAAATATTTACATTGGTTATTTTTCTTCTCCTGGTTGATGTATCTTAGAAGACAAGTAATCTCATACATCAATTTCTTTGCAATAGTTGGATAATATTTTCCAAATTCAATTCATATTTTCCACATTGAGATGTAATAGTTTACAAATAAAAGGAGAAACAGGTGGAGGTGTTACTGTATGTTTGTTTGTTTGTAGCAAAGGACCCCTTTCACCAACTCCATTTAGGCCTTATCCACCATCTATTGATGCATTTCTAAACCTCTATTTTTTAGGTCACAGTGAGCAAGGCATATTAGCCCAAATCTTCCCTTCTTGAGGTATTGGGCTTGGGTAAGTGTGATGATCACCTTCCCCACATTTTCGATAGCTTTCACCCTTCCAACACTTCATCTCACCATTCTTTCCATCCAAACACTCTCAGCTATCTTGTTATATAATTTCATGACATCCTGTAGCAGTACATGACATCCAATAGCAACATCTTGTACCTCACCTGTAGCAACATGTTTTGACCCTATTTTGACCTACAATGATAGCCTAGCTTATTTTAACAATATTTTAACCCCTCAGCTTGGAAATCCTGACTAGAAGTATAACCTATATGTGTCCTTTCACTCTTTATTCCTGCAAGATCAGTTAACATTAGTTCTTTCATTTCTGAATTTAGCAATTAGAACTTTATTTAGTTTGCAAGTGTGAATTAGGTAGCTAATGCATGCATTCTTGAATTATGTAATGGTAGAATAATCTTATATTTTGAAGAAAACCTGATAACTAGATGGTTGAGTGCACATTAACATAGTTTCGTTTCTACAAATTAGCATAATATTTGTGTCATTTCATAACATTTACAAGTTGGTAGCTTTCATTTGCTGAGTTAAAAAGAATTTAATTTCTCTACACTAGGACTAGCCTTTACATTTTGCTCTCAGTAGTTAGACTTCTTCTCAATAGAGGAATGATCTAGATCCCTAATGATCAAGTGACCCAGTTGAGGGTCGCATGAGTAGGATGATGCGTCTACTCTGTATATGGCACTAGCACCGATAAGTTAGTACGAAACCTTGGGTTGATAAAGTTGGTAGCCCCGGGAGTTGCAACATTATTGTTGTAATACTCAGGCTCATCACTTTTTTGCGCACTCCTTTATTCTTATCAAATGATGCACAATGAAAGTTATTGTTGGGGAGGTTTTTATCAAATGCGCACTGAAAATTGAAATGATGCATACCATTGCTTTGTATATTGATACAATGTAGATCAAGAGGAAACAAGAGAAGGCAGAGATAGCTTTAGCTATCTTTTCCCCTAAATCCACTAGAAGGCACCCCAAAAATGAATGTTCACTAAGTGTTAATGAGGTATGCTCTATCTGTGAGGAAAACCATTCCACAAATAAGTGTCCTTCTTTGCATAGATTGAAACCTGTATACTATAGGGAAGAAGGTGGGGTTGAACAACTCTGTTACATCAACCAAAGGAGGCTTCAGGGAACTCAACCATACCAACAGGGCCTACAAGGTTCATCCTATTCCTATTGGGTTCCAGGTTTGAATGCACCCCTGCCCCCTTGGTATTCTCCTACTCATCCTTCATGGTCCAAACCTTTTCCTTGGCCTTATGCACTTCACTATCCACCCAAACCTACCAATCAACCACTTCACAGATATTCTTCTACAAATACTCAATGGAATACCCCATCACAAGGTTTGAGGTCTCAATTCAAACAACGACCTTCTTTACTTCCTCCATCTCCATCTCAAAGACAATTCATTCATCCTCCTCCACCTACCAAACCTAAGATGCCTTCTCAACTAAATCTAAACCTAAGAAACAAGTAGGCACAACAAGTCTATAATGCAAAGAAATTGTACCCTGGCTATGTTTTCGAGATTCAAGAAATCAACCTCCTGTCCGGAAGAATGCTATGAGATAATAAAACTCCATCTCCACTCGATGATATTGAAGAGGAAAAGCAAAGGAGTGTTCCTAAAGCCAATCAACCTCCTTTTCCTAAAAGATTGATCCATCCTAACTAGCGTACCGCAAAAGAAACTAAACTTACGAGAGAATTGAAAAACTTGTATGTTAAAACCCCACTCCTCCAAGCTATCAAGGATGTTCCCATCTACAACAATTTCATAGAAGAGAAATTCTTCAAACATCTTGGGAGGAGAAAGAATGAAACCCCTACCATCAATGTCATTAGTTAGTTTTCTGATCTAATTCTCGGGAGAGGGATTTTATCAAAGTATCTAGACTTTGAAATTCCTATGGTAGATGTGCACATTGATGGCTTCATTGTCCCTCACATCTTCATTGATATTTGGGTTGTCATCAATGTGATGACTAATGAAACCATGCTTAAACTCAATACCCAATGCTCTTTGAGAAAGATCACAACAATGTTGCAGCTTGCAAATAGGTCCACAGTGGCTCCTGAGGGAGTTGTCCAGCATGTAATGGTCTCTATTGATTCCTCAAGGTATCTTGTTGACTTCCTTGTTATCAAACCCCAGACCAAATTCAATGGCTATCCCCTCATCCTTAGAAGACCATGGCTGGCCCATGTTGATTCTTACATAAGTTATAGATATGCGAACATGATCATTAAGAATGGCAATTTGTATAAAAATTAGTGTTTTACCCTCCTACTCAACCATCCCTAGAGCATGACTTACCCCTATGGTTGGAACAGGACAACGAATATGTAGTGCATCATACCACATCCCATCTTTTTTGTACCCTATCTGCTATTATAGCAAGGGGGAAACCTGATGAAGATGACCTCATTGAGGAAATCCCCCAGAACTAATCCCCCAACACCATGCTTATTAATCAACGTGTGAAGGAATATAAGGGTAATACTTAGATTGCGTTATGCCTAATGGACCCAAGTCCTGCACAACTGAAAATGGTAGAATTGTTTCCATCTAAAACCTTGAAGATCAATGTGTCTCTCTTAGCAAGAGAAGTTGGGAAACATGCTGAGAGAGTACTTATATGCCTTTTCCTAGAGATACAAAGAAATGAAGCGACCACATCCTTTAGTGTGTACTCATCACATATACATAAAGGAAGGATGAAAACCAATGCAAAAACCTTAAAGGAGAATGAACCCAACCCTCAAAGACATAGGCAAAGAAGATTTGCAAAATTTATTAGATGGAGGCTTTACTTACTCCATCTCAAATAGTGAGTGGGTGTCCCCTCCAGTTTTGGTCCCAAAGGATAATGGAAAATGGAGGATCTGTGTGGTCTATAGAGAGCTAAAAAAATCCACTAAAAAAAACCATTTCCCTTTACCTTTCACTGATCAAGTCTTGGATGCTCTTTAAGGCAAGAATTTCTTCTCTTTCCTGGATGGATTCAGTGGTTAGAATAATATCCAGATTAGTTGAGAGGACCAATATGAAACTACATTCACTTGTCCTTGGTGTACCTTTGATTATAGGACTCTTCCTTTGAGATTATGTAATGTCGCCGCCACTTTTCAAAGGGTAGTTCTAAGAATCTTTGTTGAGCTAGTCCATGACTCCATAGAGATCTACATGGGTGATTTCAGTTCCTATGGGGGTAGCTTCTTGGTAGATCTATCTAACCTAGGGAAAGTCATGAATAAGTTCATTGAAATGGACCTCTCACTTAGTCCTTAGAAGTGTGAATTCTTGATGAATGCAGGAAGTATCCTTTGCCATTGAATATCTCATGGGGGAATACAAGTGGACCCAAATAAAATTTCCATGATAAAAAGGGTCCCTACTCATCAAAACAAAATGGGCGTTAGGAGCTTCTTGGTCTTAGCCAAATATTATAGGAAATTTCTCAAAGACTTTAGTGAGGTAGCCTCACCATTGTTTGGATTACTGACCAAAGACTCTAAATTTTGCTGGTTAGATAGTTGTGAGGAGTCCCTAAGGAACCTAAAGGGCAAATGGACTATTACAACCATACTTAGAGGATGAAATTGGGCTCATCCTTTTCACATCCATGCTGATGCATCTAGAAACGTTTTAGGAGAAGCTCTAGGCCAGATAAATGACATGTTTTCTTATTCCATTTAATTCATTAGAAAAATTTCATCTAAGGTTGAATTGCAATACACTTTAACTGAGAGGGAACTCCCAAATATTGTCCACTCTGTGAAAAAGTTCAAACACTACATCATTGGATATCAAACCTTTGCGCATACTAACCATGCAACTACCGAGTACTTACTGCACAATCTTGATGTTAATGCAAGAATTATTAGATGGTTGTTTCTATTACATTAGTTTGATTTAACTATCATTGATAAGCCAGGTAAGTAAAATGTAGTCGTAGATTTTCTATCTAGAATTTATTTATTTGCAAGTGAGGAAGGGATGGTTGATAATCAATTGCCATATCAGAAATTATTTTATATTTCATTTCTATCTCCATGGTTTGCTGAGATATCCAGCTACTTAGTTGCTGCAGAGTTTCCTCCAAATTTGTCATCCAGAAAGAAGAGTATAATTTTAAGGAAGAGTGTCCCTTTCACCTAGATTGGGGGAACCTCTTGAAGCTAGGACCAGGTAAAATCTTAAGGAGATGTGATAGGGAAGATGTAGTACTTGAGATCCTCTCATCCTGTCATGATGGCCCTTGTGGAGGTCAATTTGTTGCAAGGAGGAAAACTTTCAAGATTCTACAAGTTGGCTACTACAAGCCCACTCTCCACTAAGATGCAAGAAGATACACAAGTCAATGTGATTAGTGTTAAATTGTGAGGCCCCTATACTACTAGTGTAACATATTATTGTTATTAGTACAACCCCCTTATTATATTGATGTACCCATGTAGTGCCCATATTGTCACTATTGTGCCCCATAGAAACACCACTATTGTATTATTGTGCCCTTACAATTATTATTGTTATGTAGGCTCTGATTACATTATGACCCCTTAGACTCCTATATATTAGAAAGGAGGTATTTTCATTTGTATCATCCAAGAATTGTTCATTTATGTAACGTAAAGGAGGTTTCCCCTCGAAAAGGCTGAATTCTAAGGTGTTGATCTATCTTTTCTATCTTTTCTTGAGCTGGTTTCATAACATTTGGTATCAGAGCTTTGGATTCTAGGGTTTCGCTGCTCCAAACAGGTCATCGTGGCATCTTCGCTATAACGTTGTTTCTGCAATGTTTCAGAAGCTAAAACAAAAACCAATTTGAGAAGGCATCGCACTTCATCTCAGATCCGAATTTCAAAGCTTTTTGCGCAATATGTTCGGAGATATGAACTGAGGAATTTCGTCTTTTGGCAAACTCCTGAATTACATTCCAAACAGGTGCCCTGGGGAAAATCATCATAACTTTCTCTTTGAGCATTGGATTGAAATTTCGGAAGAAGGTATAGAAAGAGGACACATTTTAATTTGTTGTATATAGTTTTTAGTGCCAAAGGTCGAAAAAGGGACACGTGGCACGTCGTACAAGTTTGCTCTATTGAATTAGTCTATAATCAGGTCACTGTGGGAGATTTGGCATAACTCTTCCTTGGAGAATCCAATTTGGATCAGACTGGTGGCATTGAAAATAGGACGCAGAGGGCTACTACAGGTCACAATTTCAGGACTTAAAGATCTAAAAGTATAGAGTTACAGTCGTTTCAATATCGAGCTACTAAAATCAAGAAAAAGCAAGATGAGGAAGTTTGATGGCAAGGATCCCGTAAATTGGATACTTCAGATGGAGCAATATTTTGATCTACATGGTGCACCATTTTTACAAAATGTATGTATTGCATCTTCATATTTAGAACCGGATCAATTTTTATGGTATGAAGGGCTTTGTTCTCGTAAACAACTTGTTACGTGGTCAATTTTCATGGAGGAAATGATAGCACATTATCAGGATACAAGGAGCAACACCACAACAATTGGAAGAAAAAAGAGAAAAATGGCTTTGTTACAATTGTGACAGCAAATGCACTAAAGGTCATAAGTGTGTTGAGAAGAAATTATTTGACATAGAATATGAAGAGGAGGAAGAAAAGGATCAAGAAACATCAAAAGAAGAGGATATATGCTAGGACCCCACCCCAGAGAAGGAAGAAATGAATCATACCATATCTTGTAAAGCATTGGCAACAATTACCACTACTCAAACTCTCAAGTTAGGAGGACATATCAAGAAGAAAAAGGTGCAAGAAGTGAAAGATCACATCAAGAAAGAAGAAATGAATCCAACCATATCTTGTAATTCATTGGTCGAAATTACCACTCCTCAAACTATCAAGATTGAAGGACATATCAAGAAGAAAAATGTTCAAGAAGTGAAATATCACATTGAGCATCAAGAAATGAATCCAACCATATCTTGTAAAGGATTGGAAGAAATTACCACTCCTCAAACTCTAGAGGTAGAAGTACATATCAAGAAGAAAAAGGTTCAAGCTGTGAAAGATCACATCAATCATCAACAACAAGTTCTGCGACTTTTAAAGGATAACACCACTTTGGTGCAAAATCAAACTAAAGAACAGGTAGATCAACATCGTAGTGAAATTTTTTTTGATGTAGGTGATTGGGTATTTTTACTGCTACATCTCAAGCAAGCTATTTATGAGAAGGAAATGTTGGCAATACTACATGCACTTAAAAAATTGCGACCTTACTGAATGGGAAGACTCTTCAAGGATCAAGATGTGGAAGCATTGTTTTGTGCTATTTCTATTATCCAACCAGATTGGATAAATGAAGAAAGGGATGAATTGAAGAAGGATGAAGAAGTATGGCCACTTATTCAAAAGTTGCAAAAGATCCTAATTCAAATAATATTGGCAGAAATTGAAGAGGAAGGAAAAATCATATTGGAACCTGGAGCAATCACAGAAACAAGAACCCAATAGCTACGAAATCGATCAACTTCAGAGTATTTCATCAAGTGGAAGAACTTACCCAATGAAGATTCCACATGGGAGGACAATAATTTTATACAGAAGCATCAAGAACTACTCAAGCGGTGAGGACAACACTTTTTGAAGGAGAGGGGAATGTTAGGCCCCTATACTACTAGTGTAACCCCTTATTTTTATTAGTACAACCCCCTTATTATATTGATGTACCCATGTAGTGCCCATGTTGTCACTATTGTGCCCCATAGAAGCCCACTATTGTTATTATTGTGCCCTTACATTATTATTTTTATGTCGGTTCTAATTGCATTATGACCCCTTAGACTCCTATACATAGAAACAAGGTATTTTCATTTGTATCATCCAAGAATTGTTCATTTATGTAATTTAAAGGAGGTTTCCCCCTCGAAGAGGCTAAATTCTAAGGCGTTGGTCCATCTTTCCTATCTTTTCTTGAGTTGGTTTCATAACATAGACGATGGGGAAACCTACTCCCATGGATGAAATTAATTTTCTCCCTCAGGTGGATTTAGATCCATTTTACAATAGGGGCATGGATTTCATTGGGTCAATTTACCCACCATTAGGGAAGAAAAAATACATAATTGTATTCACTAGTTATCTGACAAAGTGGGTTGAGACAAAGGTTGTGAAGGTAGCAACATAAGAGAAAGTAGATGAGCTCTTAAGGGAGAATGTTTTCTACAAATTTGGTAACCCAGAGAGCTAGTAACAAATCAAGGAACCTAATTTACATCACATCTAATAAAGAATTTGGGAAGAAGACATCATATCAAGAAGAGAAAATCTTCTAACTATCATCCTCAGGGGAATGAAAAACTACAGGTCACCAATATGGCAGTAGAAGGCATCTTCACCATGTTTGTGAGCAACAATAAAAAGGATTTGGTAGACATATTAATGGAAGCCACTTGGGACTATAATACAACTTCAAAAATAACTATTGGCTTCAACTCTTATGAATTAGTTTATGAAAGTAAGACTCTTCTCTCCATTAAGTTTGATTATAATACCTTGAGAATGACAACAGAATTGGATTTACATGTTACAAAGGTATAGAAGGAGAGGCTACTCTAGTTAAATGGCTTGGATAAATTCAGAATGTAGGCCCTCCCACACGCTAAAGTTATTCAATTGCACAAGAAGGTCTCGCATGATAGGAAAAGAAGATGGCTTTTCAAGAAAGGGATTGGCATATTCTATATGAATCTAGGTTCAAGGACATCAAAGGAAAACTGATGACAAGGTGATTAGGCCCATACCTCATAGAGAAATTCCACGACAATTGAGGTGCTCAAATCAAGACCATTCATGAGGAAGGGATTAGCTTTCTTTCCAATGGCTACAAATTGAAGGTTTATGGAAAGCCAATGTGCAAGGAAGAGTTCATCAGCATCAACAGCAAAGAGGTGAGTGTCATTGGAAGTGTCTTAGCTTTCATGTCACAACATTCCTAAATACTATTTTTGTTTGTGAAAAAAGAAAAGGGAATGAAATTGAGAGGACTATATGAAAGCCTCCATGAGGCATTTGAGGCCAACTCTTTAGTTTAAAACCTCCTTTAGGCCATCTGGAAGTGAAAAATGAAAAAAAAAAAGGATCCCTCAGTGAAAACCTCCATTGAGGCGCCTAGGGTAGATAGGAAGATTGAAAACCTATATTGAAGTAGCCTATGTGTCCCCCAATAAAAATAAAAAAGAGAGAAAAATACAAAGAATAATTCCATGACAGGGATCTACAACCTGTGCATTAATAATTTCTGTCATTTTGTAGGTTTTGAGGATAGTGGCAATTTCAGAGCTCTAGGGATAGCATGCTCATGTTTCATTCCATTCTTTTCCACCACTCACTCAATACCATCCATGTAAAGCACATCCTTGCCATTCTCACCCATCATCAGGGCTTAGAAATCCATTTCTAGGTCCTCTCTGGTTCACTTTACGATGTCTTATAATTGCTGCTCGAAGATCCTATAGCATTACACAATGTCCTGAAATTGTATAGGAAAAAGGTTGCAATTGGAAAATCATCATATATGTTAGAAAATTATATATTACAGAGCAATGGAACACATAAAATATTGCAGAAATATAAATACAGAAAATGCATAAAACAAGAGGGACACAAATATATGTGGTTCACCCAATTTGGGCTACGTACATAGAGAAACAATCAATCCTTCTTTTATTATATTATCCAACAAACTGAAGAGATACAACCTACAATAGATTCCTTGTAACTCCCTCTTCACTCTCAAGCTCTTCTCTATTCTTCACTAAGAATACAAATATAGATAGATGCAATACAATTCGCTCACATACAGTGAGGGGTTTCTTTCTAGGGCAAAAAAGCCTAAACTAGACATAACTTCTACCATCAGATCAACCGCCTCATGAACGGCCGAGATTGACTAGAAATTATTAGACTTTTACAAGGAAATTTTACATCTATTTTTAGCTTCGGGGATGCTACCCCCAAATCTCCGTCGGGGGGCCACTGGCCCCCAGACCCCCCAACTAGGGGGTATTGGCCCCCCTGAACCCCTACAGGGGGGACAAGCCCCCACCCACACACCCCCATGTCAAGGGGTGTACAATATTCCTGGGGTATACATCCAGCTGAAACCTTTGAATACAAAAGATGATCAAGCTCCACACCCAACAATCTCCCACTTGGAGACTGATTATAGAAACTCCACCGCTGCTTCAATTGCTAGACAATTACTCCACTCTCGACCTGGCTGTTTCTCATCTTCTTAACCATACTTGAAGACCAATTGAAACTGAGCATATTCTCAGTTTTTCCCTAGTTACACTTTGTGTTAACATATCTGCAAGATTCTGGCTAGTGTGTATCTTTTCCAACTTCAACTATCCATCTCCCAATGCCAACCATATGAAATGGTACTTGAGTTGTATATGTTTAGTCTTGGAATGAAATGCAGAGTTCTTTGAAAGATCTATGGCACTTTGGTTGTCAATGTATAACCTGCCCAACTCCATCTTTTTACCTAATTCATCAAGAAACCTTTGTAACCAAATCATTTCTTTACTAGCCTCTGTAGCATCAACATACTTTGCTTCTGTTATTGAAAGTGCAACAACACTTTGGATTTTTGAAACCCAACTGGCAGTTGTTCCACTTACAGTAAATACCTATCTTGTAGTGCTTGTCTTGTTAGCTCTGTCACCTGCCATATCTACATCAACATATCCCTATAATGCAATGTTTTAACCACCAAAGCATAATGCTTAATTTGTGGTACCCCTCAAATACATGGGAATCCACTTCACCACCATCCAATGTTCTTTTCCTGGACTGTTCATGTACCTGCTTACAACTCCCACTGCATGTGCAGTATCAGGCCTTGTGCAGATCATTACATACATTAAGCTTCAAACTACTGATGCATATGGAACTTTAGAGATATGAGCCATTTATTCCTGAGTCTTGGGACATGCCTCCTTACTTAATTTTGAAATGGCTAACCAAAGGTATAGAAACTAGTTTTGCATTCTACATATTAAAACTTTTCAATACCTTTTCTATGTACTCACTTTGAGACAATGTTAATTTGTGATTCTTCTTGTCTCTAGTTATTCTTATACCCAAGATGTGTTTTTCAGCACCTAAATCCTTCATTGCAAATAAGTTTTCCAATTTCTTTTTGAGCACATTTATTTCCTACATGTTAGAACATGCGACAAGCATGTCATCTACATACAATAACAATATAATATAGCAACCATCACTTTTCCTTTTGAGGTAAACAGAATAATCAGAGTGACATGTAGTATAACCTTGTTCAGACATAAACCTATCAAATTTTAGATGCCACTGCCTTGGAGCCTATTTTAAGCCATACAAGCTCTTCTTCAACCTGCAGACTAGTTTCTCCTTCCCTTTTATCTCATATCCTTGTCGCTACTGCATATATATCTCTTCCTCCAAATCTCCATGGAGAAATCTTGTCTTTACATCTAACTACTCAAGATGTAAATCTTCAGCAACTACTAGACTTAGAATAGTTCTTATTGAAGTCATTTTCACAATAGGAGAGAATATCTCATCAAAGTCTATACCTTTTTTCTATGCAAACCCTTTCACCACAAGTCTAGCTTTATACCTTTTTCTACCTCCATCTTCTTCCTTCAACTTGTAAACCCATTTATTCTGCAATGCTATTTTACCTGCAGGCAACCTGACTAAGTCCTAAGTCTAATTATGTGCTAAGGAGTCCATCTCTGCTTTCATGGCTTGCTCCCACTTCTTCCTAGTTTGTACCTGCACTGCTTCTTCATAACATTCCAGTTCACCAGAATGAGTCAACAATACATAATATGATGAAGGAGAGTATCATTTAGGGGGTCTACTTATCCTTATAGATCTTCTAACACCACTTCCAGGTGTTTGAGGTGCTTGTAGCTGTTGTGGTTATTGTTCTAGTTGTTGATCATTATCATTTTTGGGCACCATCACTTTTCCTGTGATATCATCAAGCACTGTGTATTCTCCGTTTTCTTTTTCCTATTTCTTTTCTTGCAGCTGATTCCTATACAAGACCTTTTCATTGAATATTACATCTCTGCTCCTAATGATTTTTTGTTTTATAGAATCATAAAAGTGATAACCAAAATCATTAACACCATATGCAATAAAGGTACATTTCTTTGATTTTGCCTCAAGTTTTGTTCTATTTTCTTTATTAATGTGGACAAAGGCTTCACAACCAAAAGTTTTTTAAAAACACTAGTTTACCTTTCTACCTGTCCATGCCTCCTTTTGGAATAACACCGTCCAAGGAACTTGAAGGCCCTCTATTTATTAGATAAAAAATAGTATCTACAACATCTACCCAAAATTGTAAAGGCAATCCTGCATGATTGTCTTGTTCATCCTTTCTGACACACCATTTTCTTGTGGTGTTCCTGGAACTGTCTTCTCTCTATGAATTCCATTCTCTGAAGAGTGCATATCAAACTCTTTTTTGCAACATTCACCTCCATTATCTTATCTGAGACACTTCACCTCTTTTATGTCTCATTTTCAACCAAAGATTTCCATTTCTTGAAAGTATCAAATACATCATATTTATTTTGAATGCAATAAATCCAAGTTTTTCTGGTTGCATCATCAATAAAATTAACTTAATAATGAGAGCCACCAAGAGATGATACCTAAATAGGTCCCCATACATCCGTATGTGCAACTTCTAATTTTTCGCTCTTATTTTCTTTCCCAACTCTAAGGAATCTGACTCTCTTCTGTTTTCAAAAACACAATTCTCATAGAATTTTAAGTCAACATGCTTCAAACCTAGCAACAAATTTCTTGAGTGAAGAAGCTACATCCCCTTCTCACTCATGTGCCCAAGTCTATGATGCAATAATGTGTATCTTCTTCTGTAGATGTTAAAGCATTAACAAAATAAGAAATACCATTGCATAAATACAATGTACCAACCTTTCCTACTTTCGCTATTACGAGGGATCCTTTAGTGACCTTCCAGGTTTTATTTGTGAAAGTAGTTACGCAACCTTCACCTCCCAACTTCCCTCTTGAGTTAGATTTTTCTTTAGATCTGGAACATGCCTTAACTCCTTCAATAGCCATTTGGTTTCCTTTTGGCTGTTTTCTAAAAATTGTATCCATTCTAATGATTTTACAGGGTTTATCATCACCCAATCGAACCTTTCCAAATTCTTCTTGAAAATAATCATAAAAATGTTTCTTAATAGGTCTAGTATGGAATGAGGCCCCTGAATCTACTACTTGGCCATCAATAATATTTTTATATTGAAATAATCAAAGCATCTTGCAACACATCACCTGTTACATTTGATTCATGATCAGTTTCTTGTTTTGCATCTCCTTTTTTTCCCTTCCGAGACTTGCAATGTTTCTTCAGGTGTTCTTTCTTCTCGCATTTCCAGCATGCTATCCCTGATCTTGACTTGTTTTTTCCTTTTCCTGATTTACTGAGATATCCTAGGCTCTTTCCTCTTTCCATTTTCTTCCCCTAGTCTCTACAGTCAATGAACTACGTGATGTCCCACTGGATCTTTTCTGTTGCATTTCCTCGCTAAGGATTGCACTGACAACATCATCAAACTTTAAAGTACTAGATCCAAAGATAGAGTTACTAATGTCCATAACTAAACCATTCCAACCTTCTAGAAATGAGCACAAAAATAACAGAGCCCTAACTTCATCATCAAAAGTTACCTCTACAGAACTTCACTGACTTGTAACTCTATTAAAATCATTTAAATGGTCTGCAATAGATCCACCTTTTGACATATTCATACTAAATAAATGCGTCATAAGAAATACCTTATTTGAGGCCACGGGTTTTTCATATAGTTTGGCCAATGTTGACATTAATCCCTCTGTTGTTGTTTCCTTTGAATTATTAAACACTACTAACACTGTTAGGCATAGTCATATTGTTCCAAGTACCTTTCTATCAAGAATATCCCATTCTGTGTCTGTCATACTCGTTGGCTTCTTTGACTTTTCGCTTAATGGTAGGTACATATCTCTCTGATATCGATAATCTTCCACAGCTGGTAGTTTTGGCAATTGAATTTTTCAACCCTAAACCTACCACCTTCCACCATTTGTCCCACTCAAAATAGGAACCCTTCTCTCCTACGAGTTTATCATCCAAATAGACCTTCAATTCCGACACTAGTTGTTAGAAAATTATATATTATAGAGCAATGGAACACATAAAATATTGCAGAAATATAAACACAAAAAAAACATAAAACAAGATAGACACATATATATGTGTTTCACCCAGTTTGGGCTATGTCCAATGTCCTTACCATTCTCACCCATCATCAGGGCTTAGAAATCCATTTTTAGGCCCTCTTTGGTTCGCCTTAGGATGTCCTATAATTGCTACTGGAGGATCCTATAGCACTACATGATGTCTTGAAATTCTACAGGAAAAAGGTTCCAATTGGAAAATCATCATATATGGCCTATCCAAGGATAACTAGAGTCTTCACACCTTCATCCAATCAGTTACGTGTCCTCCATGCATCCCTAGTTCAAAAAAAAAATCACCATTTCTCAAAGCCAACCCTAAGCCGTGTCTCATTAATTCTTTTTTCCAAAAATTCCCAAAAAAGACGCAAAGGACATTTCCTTTATTTCCACAACCCTTCAATACTCCACCAAGGCTCTAACACCTTCCTTCAACCACTACACTCCTCACCACCACTCCTCTGAAGTAAAATCCCATGAAAGAGAAGAAAAATAGGGCCACTATACGATCTTCTGTAGCAACACATGCCACTATTATAATAAGCCTTAAACTAAGTTTTTCTTCCCATCAAAATTGATGGGATTGTACCATAATCCTAAATCACCTTGCCATTCGATCAAGTACTCCACAACAGATGCAAAGCACCTACACAGATGAATAACACCAACAATCAAAAACACAAAAGCACATAAAGTATACACATGAAAAAAGACAACATGGTAAATCCTTGAGCGGAAACATAAGAGTTCTATCACTTCAACTTACATAAATCGAGCATAGGTTTTGCATAGGCATGGTAAGCTCTAAGCTCCTCCCTAGGTGTAAAATAATGAAAAAGGTTTGAATGTTGAGGAAATGTTTTTTTATAAGATCGAGGTGTCCAATTTACTTGGCCACTCTCAGCTAGTGAACAAAAAGTGATCTATCGGTCATCATGCAACGTAAGAGTGTCACATTAGTCAAAATCAATTAAGAGGGAAGTCAAAGTAAATTAAGAGGGAGTGGGAGTTGATTACGAGGGATAAGAGAATAATCACTCCAGGTGGGCCAACTATCTAAATGAGGAAAACTCATACTACTTCTAGCCAGCATAGAGCTCCAAGCCCTAGCCATAAATACCATAAAGCTCACAATTTATTGAATTTTTTCTCATTTCAAAATTAGTTAAGGTAGGGCTGAGCTCGGGAATCTATCGAGAGAGTTGAACCCTACTCTGTCATTCCTATAGGAGTTAGCTACAGGAATCAGCTACATGAAGTGCAAGAAGCTAGAAGAAGCTACAAGAAGAACATAAATTTTTACACAAAGCCTCCAAGGGTTCAAGAGTAGTGCCTAGGGTTGATTTAATTTGCAATTATCATTATTCCAAGGCTTATGATGAAATGTAAGTGGCCCGTCTCATTTTTATGTCCATGATTTACATGATGGTGCACCTTGAACTCTCTTAGTAATTACAACCATATTTTGGATTAAAAGAATTCTTTTGACCATAAAATATGAGGGATATACATAATTTTCATCAACTAGAGGTTCAACCCCTCTATTCCCTTTGAATTCATATTGGAGCTAGAATAGGAAGAAATAATCCTTCCCCTAGTTAAAAATAGAGAGGAAGATAGGAGGGGAATTCAATACAAGAGAGCCTTTAGATACTAAAAGAAATCAACTTCACCCCCCTGTAGTATAAATTTTTAGGAGGCATCAATGGTTAGGTTTATTTGAACTACTAAAATGATATGATGATGATATCATTTATGAGATTCTCAAGCCCTAAGCCCTCAGGCAGGAACGATCTCTATAACTATGGTGAGGGGATTGTCCATTACCATCAATCCTAGGATGATTAGTAGGGCGAGAACACTTCCCCAAGGGGTCTAGTGGATAAAGGAAGACAAGTACACGAATTCCCTTGATAAGAATAATTTCTTCACTGATTTTGAGACATTAATTGAAGATAAAAATGGATTCATAAGGGACATTCTCCCCTATCCCTAGGATGAGGTGTCCTACCACATCCTTAAGTTCATTTGTTACAAGGAAGAATAAGTGTAGTATATGGTATGATTTCAGACTTTTGAATGAACTAAAACTTCGAGAAATATTTCCCATTGCCCAAAGACTCAGTGTGTCTTATTTCCTCCTACATTCCGTCATGGACATGAGCTAGATCGTGAAAGAGGCAAAGAAACAACACTTAGGACACCACGACTTGATCTGATGATAAGATCTTAGACAATTATTAAGTTATTACAGACTCATGTGCATGGATTGATAAGATTTCAAAATACATAGACAATGAAGGAGTTAAAGAAAATAATACACAAACACATCTAAACATAGCAAGTTTAATAAGGAGCTCACCCAACACTCTTGGACTATGTATCCTGGTCCAGCCTTTAGTGGTGGAATCTTTATTATGTTTTTAGAAGTAGAGTTTTTACAAAAGTGAGCTCAATTTGAGTCTCACACAATAGATGCGAAACAAAAAGGATTCATTTGGATCCTCCAAGTCTTTCTGAGCACACAGACACTCCTCACTAATTCTCTAACTCTATTTTCTCTCTGTCTCAAAACTATTGCCTCTCTCTTCTACCTCATGTGGCTTTAAATCCAATCGACGTTGTCTATTTGTTTCACCTTCTCGGGGTCTTTGGCTCCCCGGCCTCTATCCACTCGGATCCCCCTCTGAGTGTTAGCAATCATTGCTAAACACTTTCAAGGATGGTGGCCACCTCTTCTGTAATTGAATGGGTCATCGGGCCTTTCAAATCCATAGAAACAACGTTTGCTATTTTCTCAGAGAAATACAGTAAAAACATAAGAAATTCACCAAACTGTCATTTATTGGATTTGAAAAGATATGAATCTTGCCTTATAACTCCTATTGGGCCTGACTTTTAATCACATCACATTGTTAACAAATTTACTGCATAACATTAATAATTACCGAGAGGAATAAATATAAAAATAACCAGCAACAACCATAAACACATAAACACAAATGTTTATCTAGGCAGAAACCCAATCTAATAAGATCTTATTAGCATTGGCCAAAACCCTGGCTAATCCGACCAAGTGAGCCTTCACGAGTCACCTCCAAGTCTTGCATTACAATTAAATCCTTCTAGCCTTTTATAAGCTCCATTACATATAATACCATGGGTAGAATACTATGGGGGCACAATACCATGTGCCCCAAAACGATAATTGTTTAACCTGGTCAACTTTTACTTTATCTTGAGTCAAGTTTACCTAACACTCACCTCCATTGTTGATCTAGGAGATTTGGATCCAACGGCTGTGGTTTATTACTAGTGGCTCATTCTTATGGGGATTAGCCACCCGATAAGGGTGGTTTTCTCTCTCCATGGCCTGGACACGTGGCAACCAATTTATGGGCTCGGGTAGAGCCCGACCAAAACAATTTACCACCCACGGCCCGCTCGAAATCCCGCTTGTATCGTGATTTCCCTCTGTATTTAAAAATACATTAAAACATTGGAAAAACCCATAAAATGGATTTATCAGACTTGAAATCATATACAATAGCATTAATAAATCCTTTTCGATTTGGTTTCATCGCATAGGCACTTTTTCCTATATATTTTGTTTATTTAACAAAAACGTGAAATACAAAGGAAAAGCTTATTCTTCGGATCTCAAAATATATATAATATCATCTATATTTCCATCGGGTCTAGTGATCACAAATCATATTTATATCAGCCTAGCTCCATTGAAATGCTACGACATGATATTCCAATGCGATTGATCACAATCGCATATTGTAAACATCCACATACCATTCGTAAGCACTCCTCTGTAATCGTCGATTGCAATATTGTGATTCCACCTGGGATGTCAATTTGTATGCCTGATCAATGGTCCTCATTGACTGCACTAATTGCTATCACAATAAGTCTGTGGTAGCCTCCTATAGCCTCTGATAGCCTCCGCCGATTGCGATATGCCAATCGGATTTGGATTGTTGATTGGCTAGATCCGACGGTTCCGATGCAAAGCTATTTTAAGCCTCTGATAAGTCTTATTTCACTAGTTTCTTCATGTTTTCTCCTCCCAATAGTGTTATTTGACATTTCAATAGGTTCTTCTCATTCGGTAGTTTTCAATGTTTGAAGAGTTAGAGGGTTTTCTAGGATCTATTTAGATCATTCCTTCCCATTGAAAAAGGCTTTTGGACCACCAAAAGTTGGGTTTTAAGCATCAATCAAGTGAAGATACAACTTCCTTACTTGTCCAATCTCTATCCATCTTTCACTGCTTGGTTTTGAACCTTTGGTTCCAATTCCGAGGTACTCAGCATTGCCTCTACACATAGTTCTCACCTTCCTGTCCAGAACTATATCTTCATGCAACTCATTGAGATATTCAGGCAATAGATCATCAATAGAAGGAAATTGACTTTGCTCTTTGAGATATTCAATCAATGAGGGTTCAAATTGTCTCAGGTTCTCTGCATTAACTATTGAATATATGTGCATGTAAGCTGACAAATTAGGGAAAAAAGAATTCTTACCAATTTTCTCAAGTATCTTGAAATGCCCATACCTTATTGGCTTTAGCTTCTTACCTTCACCTTGCATTATGCCTTTACTGATGTGCAGCCAGAATTTATCACCAACATGGATGCTATTCTCAATTCAATGGTTATCGTCCCTTGCCTTGTACTTAGCTTGGCTCTTTCCCAACTGTTCCTGCACTGGTTGGTGAATTTCTTGGATCTGTTCAATGAAATTGGTTTCTTTATCCACCTCACTATGTCCATCAACTATTATGTCTTTACCAAAGACAAAATCCAATGGATACCTCGGTATAAAACCAAAACAAGTCTCGAAAGGAGATATTTGTGTAGAGGAATGTTTAGCACGATTGTATGCATGTTGCACATAACACAAATGTTCATCCCAAAGCTTGGGATGCTTGCTACAATACCCTCTGAGCAACTAGATCCCTTTCCTATTAACCACCTCTGTTTGGCCATCAGTTTTTGGATTAAAAGTTGTGATTTCTTTAGTCTGGTGTCCATTAACTCCCATAGACTAGACAAAAACTTCCCAACAAATTGGGAATCTCGATCACATACAATAGAAGTAGGTAACCCATAATGAACCCATACATGCTGAAAGAACAACTTTGTTGTTTGTTCAGCTATAATCTTCTTGTTATAAGGTATTAAAATACATATTTTTCTGAATCTATCCACAATAACATATAAATAATCATGACCCTTTCTAGATTTTGGAAATCTTCCAACAAAATCCATGTAAACAATTTCCCAAGGATGAGAAAACTGAAAGTCGAGTGCACAAGCCTAGTTTTAGCACACATGGTAAACACTTTAATATATCTAGAAACTGTTTCATTCATTCTTGGAAAATAACGGAACCTTTGCAGTTGAGAAACTATTTTTCTTACACCAAAATGACCTGATATTAGAGAAGTATGTGCTTCTTGGATTATCTTAACTCATTCAGTTTGAGGAATGCATAACATTCCAAAATGATACAAGATTTGGTCGTTAACATGATAATCCAATTCTTCTACTTGTTTGCCATGACTTAAAGTTGCATATACATCTTTAAAATCTACATCTTGAGCATATTGTTCAATGTAGCTTTCATGCAATACTGAGTTATGCTTAAGTATTGTCGATGCATTTATGATTGGGCAATATAGCATATCTACAACCTTATTGTGTATGCCTTTCTTATATCTGATGAAAAGATGCAACTGCTCTGGAAAACCCATCCACCTATAGTGTCTTGATTGCTGCAATTTAGTTTGTGAGTGAAAATATTGAATTGCTTGATGGTCAGTATGTATAACCGTTTCTTTTCCCATTAGCTAATGTTTCCACTTTTTCACACTTTGTACTAATGCATACAATTCTTTATCATATGAGGGATAATTAATTACTGCAAAATTAAATGTCTCAAAATGATAACGTATGGGTTTACCATGTTGCATCAACGCTGCTCCCATGACATAGTCATTGGCATCTGTTTCAATCTCGAATTGAAGATCTGGAAATGCTAGTACTAGTACTGTACTAATCTTTTTTTTCAAGGTTTCAAATCCTTTCTTCTGTTTGCCTCCCCACTGAAACACCTTCTTCAATCATGTTAAAGCATGTAAGGGAGCTGCAATCAAGGAAAAGTTAGCAATAAAATTTCCCCAATATTGTGTTGCTCCTAGGAAGCTCCTAACTTCTAAGCAGATTTGGGTTTAGGCCAGCCCACAATGACTTCAACCTTAGAGGGATCTATATTCAATTCACCACCACCTACTATTTGACCCAAATAATTTAAATATGTTTTTCCAAATTCACATTTTGATAATTAACCATAGAAATTTTCTATTTTCAAAGTATCTAGAGTCTGCTTGACATGCTTTAAATGTTATTCCCACGTTTTACTAAAAAGAAGAATGTCATCGAAACATAAAATTACAAAATAATCAATAAAAGGCTTGAATACATCATTCATAACTCTCATGAAAGTGACAGGAGCATTAGTTAAGCCAAAAGGCATAACTAGCCATTCGTACAACCCTTGCATTGTTTTAAAAGCAGTCTTCTATGCATCTTGCTCTACTACTCTGACATGATGATAGCCACTATGCAAGTCCAACTTAGAAAAGTAAACAACTTCTTTCAACTGATCTAATATATCATCAATGCAAGGAAGAGGATAACGATTCTTGATTGTTATTTTATTTAGTGCTCTGTAATCAATGCACATCCTCCACGAACCATCTTTCTTTCTCACCAACATAATTGGAGATCCACATGGTGATGTGCTTGGCCTTATGAACCCTTTATTGAGTAACTCTTGTACCTTCTTCTTGATCTATACATTCTTTAAAGTGGATAACTTGTACATTCCGATGTTAGGCAATGGAGCATCTTGCTACAAATGAATATCATGTACTATTTCCCTTTTGCGTGACAAACCATTAGGTTCTTGAAATAGGATATCATATTCTGAGACAACTTTTTCTAAATCAGCTTTCTATTTAGCATCACAACCTTCAAATGCATTGGTTTTATCAAGGGTCTTTTCCTTTACAAACATTAGTAAAAATTGCTTGCATGAGTTTACAATTCTTTTCATCTGCCCTATGTTTATGAGAGTGTAGTTATTTTTGAGTTGATGAGCTCTTACAATATATTCTGTTCAATCTTTTGTGAGTTGATACTTATTTTCAGTTCTATAGAAAATGGCTTTTCTATCGTACAAGTAAGGACTTCCTAAAACAATACCACATATATCCAAGGGAACTATATCTAACTCAACCTCATCTACATTGTCTAGTCACTTGTAGCTTTGCTTTATCACATACCCAACCTAATAGATATGGCTTCTTGTGAACTGTGGTTAGTAGTCGCAACTTCTTTAAAATTGCTTCAGAAATCAAGTTTGCTTGTAATCCACTATCAAATAAAGTATCAATCTTTTGATGCTTGGAAATAATTCTAGTATGAAAAAGCTCATGTATTTTCCTCTCATTTTCTTCACTATCAATAGATTGTGCATAATTACTAGTAGATGCTTTAGAATTTTTACCTTTTATACCTGTGGCTGTCACTGTTGTTTCATCACCTGAGTATGACCCTAAATATTTTTGAGTAGCAGCACTAGTCTTCTTATTCTTATCACCGAACTTCTTGGGTTTCAGCTCTAGATGCAAAGACTAGCAGTGTTCATCATCATGCCCATTCTTCTTGCAGTGAGTGCATGAAGGTTTGTCTTTCTGTATAGTGTTTTTCTTCCTCTCCTTCCATTTTTGCTTCTTCTTTTCCTTGTTCTTCCTTGCAATGGGTTTTGATGATCCCCCAATCTCTGGGTTCACCTTCTTGCCTCTAGCCTCTATATGTGTAGCCTGAATAGATACCTCATATATGCTCATGGGGTTAAACATGAGAATGGTGTGCCTCAAATAGTTGTGTAGACCACCTATATACACTTCAACAAAGTTTCAGGTGAGTCTAGAGAAATTCCTAGAATTAAAGCTCTTTTTCTAAATTCCTAGGTATAGCTTTGTACACTTTGGCCCTTTAATTGGCGAAGAGTTTGCCAACTCATCATTGCTACTAGTGGATAGAATTGTTTTTTAATGGCAGAAACAAATTCACTCCAAGTAGAAAGAAGTTTACCATGATTCTTCAAATCAGCTTGTGTCCTGTCTTCCCACCACACTAGGGAAGTTCCTCCAAGGTGAAGGTTGGCCAGCTGAATCTTTCTCCCTTCTAAATTGATGTTATGCACCCTGCAATATACATCAATCTGTCTAATCTAGTTATCTATCTTTTTTGCATTTAATTCTCCATCATATATTGGAAAATAAAATTTTACATCTAATTTAATCAAATATGTTCTCTTCTCTTTATTTTCAGGGCTAGAAGGAGGTGTTGATGGAGGAGGCTTTTCCCTTTTCCATTTTCCTTCCGAATGGCCACCTAGAAGAGGTTCCTCTATTCCTTTGTCTTGTTTGGAGGTTGAAGTACCTTCACCTGAACCTTTCTTAAATTCTCGATACATCTCTTCCACCATGGCTCTCATGGTCATGAAACTGTCAATGAATTGAGAATATAATTCCAAGGGAATTTATTCTACCATTTCCCTCCTTTAATAGACTCTTCCAATTTCTTGGTTAGCCTCAACCAATTCTCTTTCTCCTAGTTTGAGCTTTGACCTAGTTAGCATTCAACAATCCAGCACAAGCTTGTCTAACCTTAGCAAACCTAAAACTCTGATACCACTTGATTTGATGATAACATGTTAGACAATTATTAAAGTATTACAGACTCATGTGCATGGACTTTCCTATGTTACTTTGTGCAATGGATCGATAAGATTGTGAAATACATAGACAATGAAGTAGTTAAAGAACATAATAGACAAACACATATAAACATAGCAGGTTTAATAAGGAGTTCACCCAACACTCCTTGGTTGCGTCTCCTAGTCTAGCCTTCAGTGGTGACCTCTCTATTATGTCTTCAGAAGCAGATTTTTTACAAAAGTGAGCTCAATTTGAGTCTCACACAATAGATACAAAACAACAAAGCTCCACTTGGATACCCCAAGTCTTTTTGAGTACACAGACTCTCTTCACTGATTCTCTGTCTCTATTTTCTCTCTTTCTTAGCACTGCTTGCATCTGTTTTTTGTCTTCCATGTCCTTAAAGCCAATCAGTGATGCCTGTTCATTTCAACTTCTTGGGATCTCTGGCTCCTTGGCATCTGTCCACTTAGATCCCCCTCTTAGCTTTAGCAATCATTTCTAAATGCTTTGAGGGATGGTGGCCACCTGTTCTGTAACGAAATGGGTCATCAGGCCTTTGAAATCCCCAAAAACATTGTTCTCTGTTTTCTCAGAGAAATACACTAAAAACACAGGAAATTCACCAAACTACCATTTACTAGATTTGAAATAATATGAATCTTTCCTTATAACTCCTATCGATTTTTCCTTTTAATCGCATCGCATCTACACCGTTGATCTGGGAGATCTGGATCCCACTGTTGTGGTTTTGTTTTCGTGGCCCATTCATATGATGGTTAACCACCCAATAAGGGTGGTTTTCTTCCTCTAGGGCCTTGACATGTGGCATCCAATGTATGGGCTCAAGCAGAGCCTGGTCAAAAGCATTTAACAGCCATGGCTTGCTCGAAATCCCACTTGTATCGTGATTTTTCTTTGTAATTAAAAATACATTAAAACATTGAAAAACCCTATATAATGTATTTATCGGACTTGAAATCATATACAACAACATTAATAAACCCTTTGGGGACCACTTTCATCACATCGGCGCTTTTTCCTTTGCATTTCGTTTATTTAACAAAAATGTAAAATACAAAGGAAAACCGTGTTTTCCGGATCTCAAAATATATTTAATATTATCTATATTTCCATCAGGTCTGACTATCACAAATCATATTTATATTAGCCCCACTCCATTGAAATTCTATGACACGATTTTGCGATGTGATTGATTGGAATTACAAATCGCATAGAGCCTCGTTCCATTTGTAAGTGCTCCTCTGTAATCGCCGATTGTGATATCATGATTCAACTTGGGTTGTCGATCTACGCTCTTGATCAACGATCCTTGTTGACCTCACTAATCACTATCGTAATAAGTCTATGGTAGCCTCTGATAGCCTCCAATAGCCTCCACCAATTGTGATCTACCGATCAGATCTAGACCCTTGATCAACCAGATCGGACGGCTCCAATGCAAAATTATTTTAAGCCTCTGATAAGTCTTATTTCACTGGTTTCTTCATGCTTTTGTGTCCGAATAGTGTTATCTGACTTTTCAAAAGGTTCTTCTCATGCGGTATTTTTGAATTTTTGAATACTTAGAGGGTTTTCTAAGATCCATTTGGATCATGGCCTCATCAAACTAATAATGGAATATGCTTTGAATAAATTAAGAGTTCTTGTCCTCTAGTCCACATTCAGAGATATGGAAAAACAATACTTCCTTGACACTCAGATCCTTAGACTCGGTGAGACCCGAACCTCTAGTGCTGAGGGAGAAGAAGCAGAGGAACAAGAGGAACAAGAGGAACAAGCAGAAGAAGAAGTGGAAGAAGAGACATAGGTAGAAGAGGAAGAAGAGGAAGAAGAGCTAGAGGTAAAGAAAATAGAGGCATAACCACATAAAAAGGAATAGGTGGAGGAAGAAGAAAAGGTAGAAGAAGAGGAGGAGTAGCGGAAAGAACAGGGCCTAGAGAAAACCACTACACCTAGAGAAGATGAGGTACCCTAGAGAAGAAAAGTTTATCTCCTGAACGCATTGAAAAGTTGACAGCTATTTTCCTGGATACCTTGGGTACACCAATCAAACCTAGGAAAAAAAGGCAGTGTCAAAATACCCTCTACTTCAAGATAAGGAAAAGCATTAGGATTAAATAGGGGAAGCGACAAACTCCCACAAGGACCCCTATTCTAATTGAAGAATCATTGAGTAAAAGAGAGGAGCTATAACCCATTGAAATGAAAGTCACATCTCCTAGAGTCATCTCAAAGACTCCCATAACCTATGTAAGAAAGCTTGTCACCAAGTCAACCTCCTCTAAGTCGCCGAAGGTGCCTATCACACTCCAATAAAAGAAAAAAGGCCTACTACAGGAAATACATATAGTGCTACAAGAAGAGTGAAAGATGCAGAAAGAAGGCACAGGGGAAACGCAATCATTACAGGAGGGGGAAACTTCTATAAGATCATTTGAGAGAGATTTTCCAAAGCTGCAAGAGCCTAGAGACAACCCAATTTGAGCTCCTATTACAAGTTCATTGAAGGAGGCAGAGTGATACCACATAAATTTGTAGTCCCTATATTCTTTGAACTTGAAGCAAAAAGAGGAGGGACACATAGATGGATGTAGATTGACTAAGCTATGAAAGTGGAATATGTGGGACTCATGGACAAACAGATCCTAGAAATGGGAAAGGAGTTGAGTGAGCTAAAGGATATAGAGTACACAATGAGAATACAACTACATGCATATAGCACATGGTTGAGGAAGAAATTGCAAGAAAATCAAAAAATTGTTTCAAGAATAGGGGAATTAATGGAGAATATTGGAAGGTCTTTCTGAAAAATCTGAATATGGACATCACTATCTTCAAGAAAGGTATTCCTAGCACAGCCGTTAAGAGTAAATGGAGAAATTTATTCCTTATACTTCAAAAAATTGTCACTTGTGAGGGTCGGTTTGGGTATATTTATTTCTACCATCTTAGGATGATGATGCATTTTCTTGAAGATGACTAGATGAATCTTCCTTATTTTCTCTTAAATAGTCTTAAGAAAATGTCTACAAACGTTCAAAAGAGAATTCAGTTTATAGAAAATACCATGTATCATCATGGCTTGATAAGGATATTGGTTGAGTTCTATCCTTGGAGTATACAGGACAACTAGGAAAATTTTCTAATAACGAACCATTTTGAAGAAATATCCCTAGAAAAATCCAACAACTGTAGGACACTCAGAGGAAGGAAGCGAAGAATAGAAGTAGCAAAAGAGAAAGAACCCCTAACTCACCCAAAATTATCAAAAGAAAAGCTTCCCATAGTAGATATATTGAAGAGAATGAAAAATGGAAATATTTAGAAGGAAGAATGTTAGAAAAAGAGGAAAGGAAATACCACACACTAGGACCCTTCCTCAAGAAAAGAAATTAAGTACTAAAAGAAGAATGTATATGGATTACAAACCTAAGGATTGAGGAGGAGCACAAGGTTGAGCACAATCCAATAGACAATCTCAAAAGCTACAGAATACATTGATCTTGAGGGAAAAGAGCCGACTCAGAATCAACCAACTAAAAACCTTGAAAGTTTTCCAAAAATGTCATGAAAATCATCACCGAGAGTATCACCACCACCTTGAAGCTCACCTCTAAGAAGCCCAATGCATAGCTCGGGTGTTGACCCTATTCAACAGAAGATATATGACTATAAAGAGTCATTAGAAAGAAAAGAGATAGCAACTAAAGAAACAATTCAAAGTTCTGGATAAGAGAGCATTCGGTGAAATGAACCACAGGAACACTCAGCCTAAATCATGTTAAAGCAAGAGATATTTGAGTTAGAAACATTGAAAATGTATCTTAAGAATGAGAATGAAGCATTGAAGGAACTAAGTGATATCTAGATTGCAAAAAGCGACAATATCATCCTTCATTTGAGTTTGTGGTATAAAAAGAAAAAAAAGCTAAAGAAGGAAAACATGACAATGCAAAGAGAGATTATCTACTTAAAATACAAAATTCTCATGAGAAAACATAGGATGCCAGTAGTTGTCACAAAGAAGAAGAAAGTGAAACTTGGAGGTGATGATCAGAAGGCACAAGTGACTGAAAATGATGAAGTGTATGAGGACATACAAAACCTCCAGCCATGGGGAATGTAGAGTCTAAAGATTGTCTTACCTTGACATCCTTTTTTACGTATATTTCCTCTCTTTTCCTATACTTACCACCTAAAGAATGCCATAGGCACAAGGTTTTGTTAGAGCTAATAAATAGCATGTATTCTTCTTCATGTTTGACTATTTACCATATTGTTTTGTTAAAGAATTCATTTGGCTACAAAATGGTTTGTTTCCGCAACTAATCTAGATTTATACAATTGCCTCCATTGTTTGCAAGTTTTAGAAGCTCCATCTCAGCGACGAAGGATACAGATGGATAAGGAATGGTCCTATATTGGATTCCTTCCTCTTCCCTTGAAGCAGCCCATCAAGGTGATTGCAAGATATCACATTCAAACCCCAAAGTCAACTACAGGATTGTCGCTGGAACAGAATCCATGTTTCATTGAAACCTTATTGATTTTCTTTCGGAATAGAAAATTGAAGGTTTGGCAATATAGTTTAATTGAAATAAATATATTTAGGCTTAAAATTCTCATGTTGTTATGCCAAAGTTCTATTATAAAAACTATGGCCACACTGTGATTTGGTGTCTGCCGGATGATGTAATTTTTGAAACAGTTTGTTAAGTTTCATTTTTCAAGTAATAGAATTGGTTTTATGTGTGTATACACTACATTGACTAGAGATTATGGACTAATACGTGGAGGGCCCTTATGACCAGTAACAGGTGTTTAACCAATTTCAATTAGATTTCTGTCATTCGTTGAATACTCTGTTTTTCTGTGAATAAATGCAGTATGATGAGTTCATGAGTGAATCATTATATGAACGAGAACTTCCCTTTTCTTTATACCTAGTTTAATCTTCTATTTGAATTTCTTTCTATATGGTATAGTATGGTTATTTCATTTTCCTTTTGTCTAGTGTATTAAAAATGGGTTTACTTCATAGCATAGTTGTTGTTCAGAATATCTTGTTTGAATGAAATTGAATAAGTAAAATTGTGAGAGTCTTCTCCTTAGAAATTGAATTCAAACAATACTCCTTTACAGTTTGATAGAATAGATTTCTCTTTCACTTAGTAAATTAGAGATGCAACATAAAAATTTAAGCCAAAAATATAAAATAGTGTAACACAAGTAAAATCCTGAATCACTCTCATATCATCCATAAACTGATTCAAAAGAAAATAGCTCCTAAGAAATTAGTTGATAACTTTAGGGATATTAATATAATTAATGACACCATTTCCATACTAATATTAACTTTATACCCTAACAATAACATAATGGCATAAGAAATAACTTCTACCACATATAGTGCAGTTGTACTTCGCCATTATACCTACCCTGGTTGACAATTTATGATTGACAACTTAAAGACATTAAATTGGCCAAATAAACATGTAACGAGTGTAATGATTTTGAAGATAGAATGTGACTGATGACCCAATGTTCCAGAATGGTAGTCATGAAAATGAAGGTTTATGAGTATTGCAAAGGGGGAAGTTTACTGAGTGACTTCTCTTCAACATGTCAGTGACACTAAATGAATCGGCAACATTGACCCAAAACCAAAGTGATGAATGGTGTGATAGAGCATAGGTATGATAACCATCAAGCAGATAACCCAAGCCAAATCGTCATAGATAAGGAGTGAAAGTGTCATGTTCTAGAGATACTTGCTAACATAAAGTGACTGATCCCTTTTTCCATTTTGCTGAGTCATTGCTGACCAGTACCTCTTTATTTTTTAATAATATTGAGGAGGATAACATATTCTTGTAGTATAATTCCACCCTTTGGGTGAATCCATCATTATGTGATGTTTTAATGATTCTAGCAAAGGTGAAACTCAGCCTTGTCATGATGGAAAAGTTTATCGCTATTCGATGCCTTAATGAGTTTAACGACAATGAGAACTTTGTCCTTTCCATATTTAGAGAGTTTGAAAAGGGACAAAAAGGAAACTCCACAAGTTATTTTTCATAAATTTGTCTCTCAAGTCCGAAAAAAGAGTAAAGTAATACAAGAGAGAACCTATTGATCATGTTCGATCAATGTATTCCTTTTTCGTCAGTAATCTATCTCACTCCGGAAAAGTGTTAAACTTATAATGAGTAGATGTCATTTCCAATCCATTTACAAGTTGAAAAGGACAAGGGCTCAATAATCTTTTCATATTTTGAGAGTCTGAAAAGAGATTAAGAGGACTCTAGGGGGGTTCCTTGTTCCATGTTTAACAAAGCTAAAAAATGAGATAAAAGTATGCTATGTGGTCAAAAGTACAATTTATGATCATGCACGTCAAATTCACTATGTCAACTGAAAACCTGCACAAATAACCTCCAAATGGATTAAACATACCTATTTCATTGGTGAAAATAGGTAAAACCTATAGGTTATTCATTTAATGAACATGAAATAACCACAAAACAAGAATTTACGAAGTCATTTTACCATTTGGCATTTACCATTTAGTTTTTGTGTTATGAACCAGTTTTTACCTTGAACATCAGCAACTAATTGTGAGAGATTCTTTGGATCATTCTTCGTGTCGTCAAGACTAGGTATGAGATCTACCTTTTCTCTTTCATTTAAGGTCATTCCTTTTCAGTTTCAGGCAAATTTTTTATGGTTTTGGGGTCCCTAGGGAAAATATACCACGCCCTGGGATTAACATATCCCAATGTATCGAAAAATGCACCGCAGTGCAGCTAAGAAGAAGGATACTTGCTCCACAGTGCACTGTCTCAAGACCAAGGTTGCGCTCGGCACAGTTTAGAAATTGGTTTCATCAGTTTTACCCAAAATATCTTGAATTTTTGCATGAAATAGATCCTAACTAAGCTTATGGTATGATTTAAGAATCTGAACGGATCAAAATGGCTATTACTTGGCATGAAAGAGGAAATGAAGAACAGGATATGGTTGCCCTAAATGATCACAGTACTATTGATGCCCTTAGAGAATCTGGGTTACTCAAATATTTCATATTATCTAGGATGAGGCAACAATTAGAACTATTGCAGTTCTTGGTTCATTCATGGGATACAGTGGAACATGCTTTCCACATAAGGGATAGAGTGCCCCCTATATTGATCGATGATATTTACTTTCTCAGAGGATTGTGAAGACATGGTGCCCCCATTTCTCTTTTAGGTTCTTCCCAAGGGGGTTGAATCAGTGAAGGACTACATTCGACAATTCTACTAGCCAGGTACACAACCTAGCAAAGATAGGAAGATAATTATTAGGGATGTTCTTGATTTTCCCTTGTGAACAATCCTCTTTACTATCGCAAATTTGGTGGGTAGTGTGACACTTCATCCGACAAATAGATCATACATGTAGTATGTGCTCAAGTGTCTTCAGCCAACTATATTCAACTAGTGTGAGGCAGTACTTTCTTCAATGAAAGAGCAACTGACTAAAGTAAAGAGCAGCAAGATGAAAATTTTTGGCTATGGTTTGATCTTGATTCCTTTTACTTTGGACAAAATTCCATTGATGGAACCTCAGCATGTGTCACTGAGTTTGGCTGCTCTTGGAGATCCACGGATGCAAAGATCGGTCGAGTTGATGGCTAGACTAGACATGCTAGTCAGTCATCAATCTCATTTCCTACTACATTCTTCAGTTCACACCGTCAACAACACATTGTCATCGAGGAGCATCCATATGTAGAGATGGATTTTCATGGAGATCCAGATTTGAGATTACCAGTAGTTGCTCAATTGGGTGGTCTAGGTAAACTATTTTGACCATGTTTTTTTTATTTTTCAAGTTTTTTCATGTTTTTGTGTCCTTTTATGTTTCAAAGGCTAAACTAAAATTGTTCTCCTAGATACAGATGTTGGCACTATTTTCCTAATGGGTCATCAATACGAGACGAGTGAACCAACATGGAGAAATGTCGGAAGAGAAGTTCTCCAGGCTTTGGATCTGACCGAGACACTAATATAGTTGCAGGATCATATAGAGTGGTTAACCCTCAATATACTAGATGTCTGAATCGAGGAGCTACCGATGAGACTACACCGCCATACTATTGGTGTACCTAGTTTTTGGATGAGGTTGTTGCTCATGATAGCTTAGGCAGTGACCTATGACCATGAGCATCATTAGAGCTACTTAAGATGATTTATTGCATGCATTTTGAGGTTTTGAGGTCAAATGACCAAAAATGTCTTGGACACACATTTTTGAAAAAACTTTGAACATCTATTTACTTTAATTTCAATGTTTTTATTTGGTTATGTGTAATCATCTTCAACTATAGATGTGAATTGAAAATTTACTTTTTACATATGTCATAAATTTCTGTTCAACGCATAGTTTGCTAAAGAATCAGTCAATGTGTTAAAGTTCCTGGAAATGTGTTGATATTGAATGTAATCAAAATGTCTTTCCAGGAGACGAACTCTAAGGAACATACAATAAATAGTTACATCTCATATGGTATAAATATTCGTAAGTTGTAGTATGACAAGTTGTGAGTCTAGCGTAATGATGATTCGGTGAATCCCAAGTGAAATGGCATCAGAGAGGAGTTCAATCAATTTGCTATAATCAGTGATATTGTTCATAGAATGACCGATACAAATCGCTTGAAAACTCACTAACTGGCCATTTGGAGAGAATATGGACCATGCTACAGAAGGTAGGTTTTGCATACTACAACTAGCACCATCATCATAACCAACAAATGGTTCCAAAGATTCTGACATCTGCAAAAAATGCAAATTGGATTACTTAACCACATAAAAACTCTAAAAGTCACACTATGACACACGCATGCAATCAAATAATATATATAGTGTTTTTTACTATGCACAGTCAAGCATAGTAACATTTAAGTTACAACCCGTTTCAGGGTTGTGACAATGGAATTCCATCGTAATCAACCAACTTGTAAGCGCCTTTTTCCAAAAAATGCTTGACAATATAGGGGCCCGCCCATAATGGCTCAAATCACCTTCTTGATCATAAAGCAAGACTAGGTCTCATGCTAAGAATATGTGAGGCTTGAAATTGTGGTCGTATTGCACCTTAATTCATTTCTTATCTACTTCATTGGCCAATGTGGCTTCACAACATGTTTCATCTAGATGGATGAGTTCTACAAAACTTGCTTCCTCATTAGAAGTATCCGGTAACAAGTCAATTAAGAGTTTTAGTGATGAAATTTCACATTGTATTGGCAATATGTCCTCCAGAACATACATCAATTGAAAAGGTGTCAATCTAAATGCATTTCATACCAAGGTTCTGTAAGCCCACAAAGATTAGAACATGATCAAATTCCAATTTTTTTTTTTAACTCCTATCACTCGTTGAAGCATTCTCTTAAGGAATTTGTTTATGGCTTCAACTTATCCATTAGCCCATGGATAATAAGAAGTAGAACTATCATGTAAAATTCCTAACTTGGCAATTAATTCAGTCGTCGTGTGATTGCAAAAATCTGAACCATGATCTATAACTATAGCTTGTGGTACACCAAACCATGCAACCACATGGTTGAAGAAAAAAATTGCAGCTATATCACCACTATTGTTTAATGTAGGCATCACCTTGGCCACTTTCATAAAAATAGTCAGCGACTATAAAAATATACCCATGTTGCCCAACCGAGGGAGCGTTACATGTCATGAAATCAATGCCCATTTTGCAAATGGTCCAACAGTGACGACCAGATGCAGTGGTGTAGGTAGTAATCGAGTTTTATGGTCAAAAATATGGCATGCATGACAACTTTTGACAACAATAACACAATCATTAAATATGGTAGGCCATAAGTAACCAGCACAGAGAATCTCTTGTGTGGTAGCATAACCAGATAAATTTCCATGACAAGCACCAAAATGTCAATCACTCAAAACTTTCTCGGCTTCGTCATGTGTGAGGGACCTTTGCAAAATTGTATCGACATCATGACAATAAATGGTGTTGCCAATGAAAGTATAATCTTTGGCTTGATATCGAATATGTCATTGTTGCAAGCAAGAGGTATCAAGCTAGAAATTTTAGGTTTAGAGATATATCAGTATATCTCCATACCAAGTGTCAGATGAAGAGATCACAAATAGAGACTCATCTAGAATTGATGGCTCCATTGTTGAGTCAATGGTAGTAGAGGGAAGGTTGTAAAGAAGCTCAGAAAAAACTAGAGATTTCTTTGACTTGGATTTGATGAATTCCAAATCAAATTCCTATAAAAGGCGATCCATTTTGAATATTTTCCTGCCAACAATTCATGTGACAAGATGTATGTCATATGGTTGCAATTCAAAATGACAGTGGTCTTTCGGAGCAGCATATCATGGAGAAATATTTGTACATATTGAACGATAGCTAAAGCTATCTTCTCAATGTAAGAGTACTTAACATCCATATCATTGAGATTACAACTAAAATAATAGATCGGATTTTCACTCCCATCTTCTAGCGATGTCATACTATCTGGACATAACAATACATTTTAATCTCATGTTCAACTATACTAGAATCAATATTTGGTATTTCCTCATATGACCAAGAAAATTCTCAAAATTCATGAAAAAGAGCATAGTAAGTTTCAAATTCCGATGCAGAACAAGATTTGTCAACATGGATGTTTTCTACAATTCCAAGCTTGTTCAAAATATTGATAGAAATGGTTTCTTCGATATTCAATAAGTTTCATTTGAAATTGACTATGCCCATAAATACAGAATTCTAAAGGAAATCAATGATTGAAGGGTGATTTATTTCATCTGGAATATCTTCTATGTGATATGGAAGAGGGGATTGATGATGACAATCTGCTCATGGTTCCTTTATTGTCAACACTGATTGGATGATTCCTTCATCAATAGAAAATGTACATGAAAAAGGATTAGAGGAAGTAGCATATTCTAATGAACGATCAACCCATACAATTAGTGATGATGAATTTGGATTTGCCATGCAAGCCAAAAAGTTTGATTTCTATGTGAGGTCAATGGAGTTTAGTAGCATGGTTTCATTACGCATATCAACTTTGGGATTATTGGAAATCTTCTATGAGTCAAATGAAGTGGAAGATATCATGTTACAGGTCTCAACCTTTGCAACTTCCACCATTTTTTATGGTGACGGTAGTGAAAAATTTACCATTAGGGAAGAATCTTTGAAGAGACCTACACCAACGTTTTAAAGAGATAGCGGGGTTTCATGAAATAACAAAATGCTTCCAGTCGCCTGTGAACTAGAGGTAAAGAAGGTGAGTCGATCAATTACTGTGATTCGACCTTTATGAGGGAAAGTGACCATACAAAATTGTGTCGAAACCACAACAGCCATAACATAAATCGAGAGTCTTCCTAGTAAAATATTGTAATCAAGGGGTCTCTCAATGACCTCAACTTCAAAAGTTACAATTTTCCCCCCTATTTCTATCTATAGGTTACTTAAAACTCCACAAGGTGTATAAGTGTGACCGTCAAAAGCTTTTAACGTTGTAGATGATCATGACAAAGGCAGTGACCCAAGTTCTTTCCAGTAATTCATTGACATGATACAAGTAGATACACCCTCGTCAATAATGGTTCAGTGAATAAGTTAATTCAAAGAATTTACTTGGATCAAGAATGCTAATTGTGCTAGTAATTTTGGTGTATAACCCGTATGGTTTAACCCGCATGGTTAAAAACCACAAGATTGGAATCCATTGGATCAGTTCCACCAATTGATGACAATAAAGCATGCTTTTGGGAGGGATAATTTTGAAGCACCTCAAACATCGACATAGCAAAAGGTGATTGTGCCAAATCTTCTACTATATTATAATTTTGCGCTCCTTGAGCTAGACGGTTGAATGTAGATTTATGAACAACTCCCTTAGGTGGTTTTATTGTTAACTTTGGTGCAATGGGTGGTGGAATGGAGTTAGACAAACTAAAATTCAAAGTATTCGGTTGATGTGTAGCCTACTTATTTGCCGATGACAGTGGATTACGGTAATCTTCACTTCGTGTAGTCACCAAAACATTAGTCTTAGCCTTAGTGGCAGACAACATAAGAACTTGTGAAGTGGAAACATGATCTTTAGGAACCAAATGAGTCTTTCGGTTTGGAAAGAGTTTTTCAATAGAGCAGATGTACTAGAAGTCTTAAGAAGTTCTGAGACTTTAGAGTGGTGAGGACAGTCTCATGTAAAGTGCTCATCGTTACAAATTAAACATGTCTAACAAGGTTTCCTAGCCATAGAAGAGGAATCAAATGATTTCTCTTGAGGGGGAGGATTTTATTTCTTTTTGGTTTTCACTTCTTCTTGTTTCCAGGATGCTTCTAATTTTTACCTTTGTCAGATGACATGGTATTTATTTCGGAAGCAAGTGTATTATCAGGTGCATTAGAAGTTTCATTTGAAATAGCAAGTGTTTGACTAGATGGTCTACTTGTTGTTTGAGTCCTAGATGAACCTATCACACTATCATCGACATGAGACTCCTTACTGGATGGAGGTGGTGGAATAGTAAAAGAAAGTCTAGGTGCATTTGAAATTTTATCATAGTGCATGCCAGACTTGCTGTAAATCAAGTTTAAGTATTGGGCATGAGCAATTACTTGCTCTTCAGTAACAACTCCTCCTTCAGCCACATCCTTAGTGATATATGGCGATAAGGATTTAATAAACCACCTAGCTAAAACCTAATCAGAACAAAAGTTTTTACCATTCGACGGCGACAAAACCACTCATGAACATGATTAGAAATGTGAGTGGCAGTGGTCTGCTTAAAGTTGGTCAACAATTTTGTTCTAGTTTCATATCTAATGGGTAGCTAGAAGTAGGCTAAAAGTTTAGTGGGTAAGGATGTGAAGTTGTCAAATCAAGCTCGTGGTAACTCAATATACCACTTTGTAGCTAGACTAGTAAGCATTCGCTGGAAAAGACATAGTCTTACTGAATCATCATTTAGGGAGTTGGATGAACACCATAAATGAAATGTCATAACATGATTGGATGGATCTTCTCCAAGGTTTCCACTGAACTGAGGAATACCATAAGGAATTTTTTATGGAATCACCAGCCACCAAGGTGCATAAAGAATGGGATCATTATTTAACCGATTTAAATCCGGTAATTCAAGTGTTGTGACAAAAGACAATTGTTGATTTAGGTTAGGTTGAGCGTAACCAGGGTAAGATGGAATTGCCTTAGCAATGCACCTTTGCATAAGCAATATGCTACTAGTAACCTTGATAAGGGTAGCTTTTTTGAGCATATCAAGGATAAGGTGGTTGTTGGTCACTAGGATAAATTTGCTATTTTTCAATCCTAGCATAGGCTTGTTGACCAGGTCCCGGGTAAACTTGTTGTTGGTCAAACCCAACATAGGCTTGTTGACCAAGTCCAGGATAAGTTTGGTACTGCTGGAATTGATGTTGTTGATATTTTGGCTTCCATGGTTTTTGATGTAATGGTTGTTTGCTACCAATGTAAGTTTGACTAGGTTGTGAATAAATTAGACCAGTATAAGTCTGAGTCATCCCAGTTAATGGTAAACTAGTTAGAGGTAGTTGGATTCCAAACACAAATGGTTGTTGTAAAGTGGCCTGAGAAGACTGAGTTTGTGGACCTGAAACTTGAGGGCTAGAGGTTGAAGCACCAACTTGCAAAGGATGAGATTCATTCAACTAAGCTTACGACTATGGTAAAGTCGTAATGAAAGACGTAGTAGGTGTGAATGAAATATATTACATTGGTTGTGATGGATACATAAGCCTTGGTTGAATAGGAATTGTAGGCTTCCATTCACAAACAACCATTCCAGGATAAGTTGGACCTAGGGATGCTGGTATCCTACCATATGATTGCCCACTAGAAAATGGAGGATACGCAGATTAGGCATATTTTTCTCCATATGGAGGTAATCCAGTGTAAAGTGGATACATTGGATGGTAACTAGATGGATCAGCTTGATATTGAATTGATGGATCAAATTGCTCAGTATCCATAAGCAAAGAACCAGGTAAAAGTCTTGTGGACAACATGTGTGAAGACCACGGACTAGAAGCAACACCAGAGTGAGTTATAGATAATGATTGGTAATTCAGTGGGACTGATGAAACACCATACAGATGTGACTGAGGTGTTGTGGTAAACATTGAAGAAGTAGCGATAGTAGATCTTGATGCAGCTGTAACAGATGTTACAGTTTGGGATGTTGTTTCAGCCACAGTCAAATGACCCAGCAAATGTCCTAATGAATCTACATGAGTTTGAAAGTAAAAAGGATCAAAATGAGTAGTTAACTGAGGATAAGAATGATAAATATAAAGACGTGGTCCAAAATGAGTTGGAGTTCTAGGTGAAGTTTCTTCTTCGGGCTCCTCTTCAATAGAAATCAAACTAGGTGGAAGGATTTAACTATCGAGTCCGTAATAAATTTTTGGTGTTTGACTTTGTGGTAAAGGAGAAGTGCCAATAGGTACAAGTGTGTTACAAATGTCTTAGGATAAATCGGTTTGTTGTCTTCTCGTACTGGAACAAATTCTAATTTTTCAACTTCGAGAACCAAGTGGTCTGGTAAAATAACAATGGGTTCATGGTGAATTTCTTGAACAACTTCTAGTTCAGAAGTAACTTTTGGTTGAACTGTGATAGGTTCAAGATCAACTTCTGGTTGAAAAGATTCAAGTTCATAGGTAATTTCTTGTTGAACAACTTTTTGCTGAGGATCAACTTCTTGTTGGACAACTTCAATTACCATTTCACTAAATTCACTTTTAGTGTCCTCAGTTAATTGTAAAGGTTCCACTTCAATAATAGATAAACTAGTAACTGTAGGAGAAACTGGGATCATGGTAACTACTAGTATAGGTGACTTTGGTAAATCAGAGGAAGGACCAGAAATTTGTGATTTTCTAGACTCAATTAAATGAGACCGATTTTGTCGACTACGTGTAGATTCAGGTGGTAAAGGCGGTTTAATTGTTGTCCTCCACGAATGACGGGGTAAAGGTTCATTTTTTGCCACGATTACTGATTGGTTTTATTACAAAAAGAAATAAAAAATGGTAATCTGGGAAAAAGGATTACCAAGTAACTATGAACTGCAATATACTACCTTAGTAAACCATGGACTTAACATATGTGTAGGCAATCTCCCCGAATGTTGTTTAGGGTGTATCACAATATATAAGGTAGCCAACTTGCTTACCTATTGATGGATAGCAACCTAATGTAGTTCTCCCAAATATACCTGAAAGTACAGGAGGTTGAATCCATGTTAGCAATGTCTGATGCAAAACTGCATAGCGAGAGCATTCCTTTATACTTTTCTTACTATAATACCACCCTATATAGTCGAAAGTACATGGACGAACTACAATATACTTACATACATGGAATGGGGTATCGCACTCGAAATGTATCATAGACCATTAGTGATAGCTGCTACGCTTAACAACATCGGAACAGGTCTCTAGCCTAGACCTCTAAATGTTATGCATTAAGTTACAATGCTCCATTAGGTTAATTGCGATAAATTTTAGTTGATCTTGTTTAAAATTTTTCCTTTCAGGTTCATGGCGTGATGTTTCTAAAACTCCTAGAATGCAACTAAAATGATAAACATTCTTTTCATTTGATTTAAACAGTCAAAACTGTAACTAAAAGGGATAGAGCAATCAAAATATTTAAACAAATAGCATAGATCACATCTAATGCAACTTTCCCTATACCATTCCTACAAGCACACACAAACTTCTAAACTCATTATGCATATTTTTCCTTTCATTCCTTTAATGTTTAGATGCACATAGGGAAAGTAAATGCACAAGCAATTAATCAATGATTTTCACAAGAAACGAAGACTTTACGACAATTTATTTTCAAAGAAATGAAGACATTATGACAATTCCTTTTCATAAAAGACTAATCGATGTAAGCTGACTTTGACAATTAATTGATAATGATAAAGAAATCTCTTAAGAAACACTAAATAATCAAGGCCAAAGCAACGCTAGGAGAAGAAATGAAAATTGATTTCAGAGCCATAGAAAACATTGATCTTTCAGCAGATATCATCAAAAGCAAATTTGGAAAAAACCAAACAAATGATGGGTTTTTTAGCTTGATAGGGATCAGCGTAGACCTGAGTGGGAGACAGTGCACTACATAGCACTATCTCTAAGCTAAGGCTGCTATGCAGTGCACTGTGTGAAGAGAAACATAGCGCTGGTGCTAGAGAGCCCAGTGAAGAGACATTTAAGCACACTTTTTGATGAAAAAACAATTAAATATGACTGAGAAGAGATCAATGAAGTCAAGTAAGGTATACTAGGATGTAATGTGAAGAGGCTAAACTACCAAGAATGACAGTCGTTCACTATTATTGTCACCAATTTGTTATATGGAATATATAGCTATGGATAAATACATATTACTTAAGTGGGTAGTTATACTTAGAACAATAGAAGGAAAGTTCTTTAACCTTTTCCTATAATAGAAAAATGAGATGAAGGAACCTACTTGTGATCTTTTGCTTCCTTTGATCTCCTTTGAATTGATCCCATTGCTCCTACTCGAACTGAATTCACTCAATTCGTAACTACCAACATAAACAAAAGAAGAAAATGATCAAAGAATATGATCTATATACTATAAACAAATGGAATAGACAACATTTGAACATATATTCATCATGGATATAAACAAGAACATCAGAAAAGGAACAAGCAACTTTATTGATTGATAGAAGGAGGAATTACAACCAATGTGGTTCGATCCCTTGTCACTCATCCACCTTAGTCAAAACCCTCATCACACCAATAGCACATCAATCGAGTAGCATAACATTAGTTGGGAATGATTTCAAGTCTCTAACAAACAATATTCCACAACAACATCCAAATTCCAGCTGCTACTCATAATGATGAGTGGTCAATTTATAGGGAAATGCAAGTGGTTTTGTCATTAATTGGGTATTGAATGGTTTTCTAAAATTAGAGTTAGTTTCCATGGAGAAAGGGATGTGAGGATAGAGGGCTAATTGATCCATAGGTTATCCAAGGTCAAGCTCATAGGATTAGATAAGAGCTGGGCATCATTCTAGAATGCTCTGTCAATTCCACTCATCCTCACCCAGTGCAAGTCAAAGTGGCTCTAAGTGCATTGTAGTAAATGTCTAAATGGGCCTACCTACTTTAGAGTGCAGTTACCCCTTGTAGTAGATGAGGATGGTTTTTGATCATCTAAGAAGATTGAAGGACTTTATCATTTCAAGGATATTCCTGTGGATACCCCAGTCAGAACCTGTAAAAACATTCAACAAAATATATATATATATATATATGTGAAAATATCGTCGCTGAGGTAGGCATTCCCATGCTCAGATCAAAACTGACTAAGAACTATCTAAAACTTCTCTGATACGGGAATGATTTTGTATTACATCACAAGTAGGAACATATGGACACAGTATGGGTGCAACCATCTATTTATGAATAGTCCACTATATAATGGTAACAAAATTCCTCGCAGCCTGGATGGTGGAAACTAGATCCAGGGTCTTCATTTATACTTCCCGAACTAGTACGATTCTATCCATGTGAATGAATGTGTCGAAGTCGAACATGGTAGAAACCACTTGATTACCAGTCAATGATGTAAACTATTAATAGGTGTGAGAGGAACCATCAGTAATGTCAATGGCCCTCAAAGTACTCAGCACAATCCATGAAATGTGAATGAATGAGTCAATGTCGAACACGTCACAAAATCCTTTGGTCGAAGCTCAATGATGAACTTGTTGTCAAAGGCGAGAAGCCTGCCATTGAGGCATGCAGATTCCAAGGTGCTGACGATTTCTAGATCATCTTTCTAGATAATGAGTTGGAGTTGATAGAAAGCAATCCGTCATAGGCAAGCCCATAACACAAAATCATAGATCAAGTCTGAAGAAATATATTTAGAAAGAACTAACTCAGGGACAGTCAACGATGGATGACAAATATTTTGCAGGTGAATGCTTTATTTGCACAGACCTCTTGAATACATAACGACATTGCAGATGGCTTGGTGACAGTTGACCCAAAGCTAATACCCGCAAATTGGCTGAAGATTTTCAATGTGGCTTGATTAACTATTAGGTAAAGGATTTTCCAACCAAGGTGAATAAAAGTGTCGTGTTCAAGAGTGATGGAAAGTTTTTCAAACACAAAGTATGACAAACATGTTAATTTTTCTCTCTTTTCCCGCACCATTTTTGGCAAGTAGCTCTTTATTTTTGACAAGCTTGAGGAGGATAACATTTTCTTGGATATAAGCTCATCCTTCGGATGCGTCCAACTTAGTTTAGATTCGAACCCTAAGAAGGAGTGGTCCATTCCTGTTTGTTATTGAACAATTCCTTTACTGTTGAATTTTAACGAGTCTAGTATAGGAGAAACTTGACGTTTTTCAATTTTAGGGAGTTAGAAGAAAAACTTAAGAAAACTCCATGGTTGTCCTTTTTCGTAAATTTTTGTCTCCCAAGCCCAGAAAAGTATAAAATAATACTTGAGAGAACCGCTTGATCATTACGATCAAGGAGTACTTTTCATAATTAGTGCCTTCAATCTGAAAAAGTAAAAAAGCGATCGAAAACACGTCGTTTTATTACCAATATCAAACTTGAAACGACAAAAGTTCGGCAATCTTTTCATGTTTATACGGTCAGAAAAGAGCTGTAAGAGGACCATATTTTTAATTATGTTTTAACGAGTCTAAAAAGAAAAACTCGACAGTCTTTTCATATTTTACGAGTCAGGTGCTAGAGTCAGTCTAGTTATCCCTCCATCAGAGATCAAAGCTCTTTTTACCGTTCATGTTTAGGTGTCCCTTCAGTTTCAATCAGTTACATTTCGTTAGGCATGCCATAACTCTAACGAAATGGTTTGTGTCACTCATTCCCCTCGTGTTTGGCACTGTTGGTTCAGGTTTGTTCATAAAAAATCAAGAGGTCAAATTTCTAGGTCATGACAAGTGTTCTCGTCATTAGGTCTAGGGTTAAGTCAATTTAGTTTTGCAATGTTTAAGAAAGCCAGTGGGCTAGAGGGAGGACCTCGATAGGTGGTTACCTCAAAGATTTTTATCATTATATAGATAGATTAGGATATCTCTTTTCAAAACTCTGTTTTGAAGATAAGTCGTCATCTCATTTTTGTAATAAATTTTCAAAAATTTCAGTTCTTGAATTGTCTAGGTGCAGCTTTGGTCTCCTTTTCTAGATTATATCACAGCTATCCCTGCAAAAAATTGTCAAAGAAAATCATTATTTCAACCAAATTTAAAGAGGAAACCAAAAAGTCAGAAGTCTATTAATCTTGAAAAAGTGTCAAAGACAAAACATTACAAAATGGGTTATGGACCAAGCAAAAATCAAAAGGGAGTCTTTATAAAGATATTTCAATACATTTTCAAATCATTGTACATGCCAAGAGTGAAGAAGATCATTCCAAAGCAAATTTGTGAGTTTGAGTGGAGGTTGGAGCAATTTTCAGGCACGCGACACACTGGGCTAGGCGTGCGACGCATTGGCTGCGGGCGGCGCACTGGGCAGAAAGCCACAGTGTTAAATTAAAAGCACACGATGCATCCGGAGCGCGCGACGCACTGGGTAAGGCACACAGCGCACTGGGTTTGGAGCCTGAAACTTGTTTGAAAGAGCATCAAATCGCCTCTTCTTCGCATCAAATTTGCAGGTAGGCTCATATCCATTACCTTTGCTTGGCTTTTAGAGGTTAATGTGATGGGTTCATGAAATGTTTGTCATAGACATCCAAGTTGGAAAGCCCTCCTTTGTCAATGTAAAAAAGTGTTGTAGGGTTTGAAAACAGTATGTAACCAAGGTTGTGTCTTCCCCCATTTCCCTTTGTTTCTCATTCCCAAATTCACCCATTATTCTTCCCCATTAATTCCCTCATTAATCCTACACTACAATCCCTAAAATCCTAGTCCCTCACCTCTATTAAAAACACATTAATAGAATGTTTTGTGTCACTCATTCCCCTCGTGTTTGGCACTACTGGTTCAGGTCTGTTCATAAAAAATCAAGAGGTCAAATTTCTAGGTCATGACAAGTGTTCTCGTCATTAGGTCTAGGGTTAGGTTAATTTGGTTTTGCAATGTTTAAGAAAGCCAGCAGGCCAGAGGGAGGACCTCGATAGGTGGTTACCTCAATGATTTTTATCATTATATAGAGAGATTAGGACTTCTCCTCAAAACTCTGTTTTGAAGATAAGTCGTCATCTCATTTTTGTAATAAATTTTCAAAAATTTTAGTTCTTGAATTGTCCAGGCGCAATCTTGGTCTCCTTTTCCAGATTATATCACAGCTATCCCTGCAAAAAATTGTCAAAGAAAATCATTATTTCAACCAAATTTAAAGAGGAAACCAAAAAGTGAGAAGTCTATTAATCTTGAAAAAGTGTCAAAGACAAAACATTACGAAGTGGGTTATGGACCAAGAAAAAAACCAAATGGGAGTCTCTATAAAGATATTTCAATACATTTTCAAATCATTGTACATGCCAAGAGTGGAGAAGATCGTTCGAAAGCAAATTTGTGAGTTTGAGTGGAGGTTGGAGCAATTTTCACGTGCGCAACGCATTGGGCTAGGCGCGCGGCACACTAGGCACAAAGCCACAGTGTTACATTACAAGCGCGCAGCACACTGGGCACAAAGCCACAGTGTTACATTACAAGCGCACAGCACATCAGGAGTGCACGACGCACTAGGTAAGGCGCACGGTGCACTGGGTTTGGATCTCAAAACGTGTTTGAAAGAGCATCAAATCGCCTCTTCTTCGCATCAAATTTGTAGGTAGGCTCATATCAATTACCTTTGCTTGGCTTTTAAAGGTTAATGTGATGGGTTCATGAAATGTTTGTCGTACAGATCGAAGTTGGAAAGCCCTCCTTTGTCAATGTAGAAAAGTGTTGTAGGGTTTGAAAACAGTATGTAACCAAGGTTATGTCTTTCCCCCATTTCCCTTTGTTTCTCATTCCCAAATTCACCCATTATTCTTCCCCAATAATTCCCTCATTAATCCTACAGTACAATCCCTAAAATCCTAGTCCCTCACCTCTATTAAAAACACATTAATCCTACGTAAGTTCCCAAAACCCCAAATCCAATATTTTCATTTCCGCTTCCTTCCCTTGTTACATTTTTTTTCCAAAGTCCCTAATTCCCTAATGTTTTCCCTTTCCTAATATTCCCTTGTGCATTTGTTTCCCCTTGGTCACAGCATTGTTAGAGCAAAGAACAGTTTGTATTCAATTGTACACATAGTTTTATACAGCAGCATATATATTCCAGCTATCTTGTTTTCAAAGTCATGTCAGAGATGGAGTTAGTCTATTAGCAACAGTATGACAGTGATTCTACACAAAAGGTTAATGTGCCATGGAGATATCACAAAAGTGGCAAAGGTGGTTAGCATGTCAGGGAGGAGCCTACTTCTTCGGCTCAATTGCAGGCTTGCCCACTTGCAATGGATTGTTTTTAGCGTCAATCATGTTTCCAATACTGTGAGATGATCTCACAAACCCAGTATCATCGAGAACTAGTTTGTTTATTTGTTCTACATTTACATGATGGTCATGTAAACCTCACCGGAGTGAATTTCACCTTGTCACCAGAGACTATTGCTCAGGCCACCGGGATAGCAAATGTAGGAGGGGAATGGAGCAAATGCCAGCAGCTAGACAAATTCTACTATGAGCCATACATCAAACCTGGGTATATGAGACACTTGAGTAAATTTTTTCCTTCCAGATTCCTGAGGGATGAGTTTGCACCGTTGATGAAACTCATCATTCGATATTTCAGTTGCAAGGGCAGATTCTCGCGTCTCTATGCATACCATGTCCGTTTGTTGATGCATTTCACGAGGGTACGTATGATGAACATTCCATACTTCATGTGTCGCAACATAGAGAGGATGGTGACTTTAGTACAAAGGAAGACCCCAGCACATCAGCATAAGAGCATATATCATTATGCGCTAATCAAAATTATAGTGATACATCAGTTGACACAGCAAGGCATTACATGGGAGGATTTCATCTCCCGTGACTTCTTCTCAGCGCTACAGCCGTCTCCCGAGATAGCTCATGATGATGGAGTGCCTTCACATCAGTCAGACATTCCTGAGACCGAGCATATAAGTGCTCCTCTTTATGTGACATACCAGCGAGGCCATAAGGCCTTATTTGCATCTACACGACGAGTACTATCTCCACCCGGGTTGGAAGGGGTCTCGTTGACTCCATCAGCACAGCGAGTATTATCTTCACATCATGTGGAAGGGGTCTCGCCTTCTTCTTCAGCACAGGTACAGATTCAGGACAGGGGCAAGAGGCCTATGCATGAGAAGGGTCCTTCAGAAGGTCGGGACATGGATTTCACTATCATTGATGTTGATGCAAGCTCTCCTAGCTCGGAGCTAAAGGAGATCATCTGGGAGCAAAGGGCTGAGAATGAATCGTTGCAAAAAAAATTGCAGATGGCCAATTGGGTGATAAACTACTTGGAGCAGTGCAACAAATAGCTAGAGGATGAACATGCACTTTATGAGCTGCGGCAAATCTGTGAGGATCAAGAATTGGCCCAAAAGAGACCTGGTGATATGACACCGATTGATCGAGAGTCTATGCTCATCTGTGTGAACACTCACCTAGAGAAATTGTTGGCAAAGGAAAATAGAGACAAATACATGCTTCGTCATATGAAAACTCATTATTGGGCTCGTATGCATGTCTGCAAAGCAAAAATGAAGATTCTAAAGAGGCGGTTGAACAAATCACTAAAACGGCGAAAAAAGCCCGATACACTCCAAATTTTGGCCAAGGCTTCATTGGCATGCCACAATACATGATGGAGGTTCTTCACTCCGAATTTGAGCAAATTTGGAGAAATTTTTGTCATTTTGAAAATTTTGTCCCAAAAATAGGTTTTTTGGCTCAAAGTGTAGCACGTCGACATGTGCGCTTAAGATTGGGACACTTGCTGGAGGAAACATTTACATTTTTGGGTTTTTCATGGTACATTATGCATGCTCAGCTGTTGCCAAATCATTTCATCAAGTTCTGGGTGATCAAAAGGCCCAAAAACACCATGAAAATCACCTTTCTGCCACCTTTTGCACTAGCAGGAAGTACTTCCGGGAGAATGACATTTTGAGGGGGAAAATAAGCTCCAAATTGCAAAATGCCACTTGGGCGGGATAGCAGATATACAGGTATTTCCAACCAGCTATTGTGAGCTTGACTTGGATGCCGAGAAGTGCCCCAAAAATAGGTTGAAAGGCGCACGACGCATAGGGCTCAGGTGCGCGGTGCAGAGGGCTTTTTGGCCAATTTTTCATCTTTCAGCTCAGGAATACAGCCAGTTTGACCATTTTTTATTTGTGATGTAATTTTTTACTCCTCTTGATGTAATTGCTTGAAAATGATGTAATTTTGACACTTAGTTACTTGTTCTAGAAGATTCATTCACTAAAAAGTGAAAATTTAATGAATGAATTGGTTTCCTACCTTATAGAGGCAAGTTGTTTTGACTGCCTAGATTGTAGTGCTTTATTTAGAGTTGGTTGAAACAGCTCCTAGGATGATGAGCTCAACTCCTAGAGGCAAGGGAATGGGTTGGCTTGCCTATATTATGTATTTTCTAAGTCATTTTCAGGGTTTGACTCTTGGGAAAAGCTTGACACTGTATTGTACATATTTTATCTGCATTTTTTGAAAAGGAAAGACCAGGGTTTTGCAGCACTGTTTGGGATTAATGTGGCTTTATGTGTTGATGGTGTGCTTCTTTCAGTATTTGTAAGTTGTTTATGTGTATCAATTTCCTTCTCTTATCTTCTGCAATTGAACAAATGAAGTGTTAAGGTAGAACCCATCATTTGCTATGCTCTGCCTTTAAGTTTGTTTGATTTTCCATGTTTTCATCTGTTTATGGAGAATCCTTGAAATTTTCTTGCTCTCCTTAACTTCTAACCAGTCAGATCTAGCCATTCATTCTCTTTAAAAGAATCAAGACAATCGCCTACCTTGCCCCAAGTAGACCTCTGCAAAAACTATGCCTCATCCCCGCACCCAAAATTGCCTTTCCCTTGAATTCAACTAAACTCCAAAAAATCAATTTCAAACTCCTTATACTTCATACCTAGCCTAAAGTTAATTCCCAATTTAGTCATCTTGAGCCTCATTGATCACCTTTTGCCGAGATTGACCCGGAGAGAGCCCTCTCCTGTCCTCGTAGGGCTAGCTATGAGGCTAAGCATGGTTTGATGTAGCCTTGAGTTGTACCTTATTTTAGCCTAAGGTAGATTTGAGCGCTAACATTAGGAAAGAGCTTAAAGAGGACTCCTATGTGTTTTTTGTTGAAAATGGCCAATTTCACCTAAATACTCAATATTTTGCACAAAAACTGCAAACATCACTCATATCTGTTTTAAAAATAATAAAAATGCACAAAAATGACCTTTTCAAAGTAAAAGATAAATAAATTTAATTTAATTATCCAAAAAATCTTATAAAAAGGGCTTTTACAAGTTCATGTTTACCATTTGATTTTGGAGTAAAAAGTAAGAGCTTTTGGTAAGAAAAATTCCTGTGAAGATTACAAAAAACCCAACTGCTGGAATCGAGAACAATCTTCTCCAGGTAATCCACATTGTCCCTGACTTGCATTTCATCTATTTGAAATTTTATTTTAGGCTTTAAAAATTGATTTTTGGAGGAAAATTAGGGGAAAAAATTGGTCGTGGCAGTTTCGCAGGGGCGCCATGTGGCCCCTGCACACCCCGATTTTTCTATGCACAGAGAAAAGTCGGGGTACCGCAGTTATCGTTAAGGAGAGGTGCACACCTGCGCATTATCTCTAAAGGGATGGGTGCAAACCCCATGGAACGTGGATTTTAAACCCTAAATTCCTCATTTTTGCCCCATAGATTTTGAAATGAAATGTTTTAAACCACCTATTTTGCAATGTAGGTACACAAGATGCTTGTTTGGTGGGAAAGAGAGCACGAGGATGTGAATCAACCTACATTACTCCATCCACCTTCATTATAGGCATTGAGAGCATGCAAACTATTCAAATTTTGGACCATACCTGACATGAGGGCACAGGTAGACTTTCTACAATGGCTGGTCAACAGGTGGAGCACGCAGGACCAGTGCTTCATTATTGGTGGCAATCAACTCAAAATTGAGCCAGATGACATATACTTTTTGACTGGCTTGGCCAAGAGAGGTGAGTAATTATCTCTGTTCGGATCTAGGCCAGGTGGCCAATTTATCGCTAGTCTCCGACTAGAGTTCCGTAATGACCAGACTCCAGAAAAATAGATAGATGTTAAAACCATCTCCCATCCTGAACTAAAGATGATCACCTTTAGTGTTACCAAACTCTGCGGGAGCGCAGTATTGCATCTAGCTACAGGTTCCTAGATGTGCATGACAGTGCACTGCTTCCGAGGCACCATCTTCAACTGGTGCGATGCTGTATTGGCCAATGTGAAGGGCCAATTCACTAGGGTGAAGAATGGACAGCTAAAGAACTTTGGATATGGTTATTTAGTTGTCATCTTTTCCCTAGAGAGGGTACCTATGCTAGTTCCATAGCAACTCACTGTTGAGGCTAGACTTCCCCGAGATCCTCATGTTATGTGATGGGTTGTAGTCATGGCCCGCCATCCTGAGGAGGGTACCGAGGTTGTTCAATTCACACCAGACTATTTTCGTTGGTTAGAGAACCAACTCTTTGTGATTCAGGATTTTCCATACGCTGGGATGGATTATCGTGGTGATCCCGACAAGGCTCTTCCACCAGGAGAGCAATGGGATGATAGAGGTAAAATATTTTTCAACATTTTAATTATATATATATATATATATATATATATATATATATATATATATTTTGTTTTTAAATCGTTCCAAAACTAATAGTAAAAATTTTTAAATGCAAATGCGGGTCCACGGCGACCAGCCGCTCTCCAGCCCTATGATCGAAGACAACCAGCTGCTGGAGCACCAGCCCCACAGGACCAGTCAGCAGAGACCTTGGCCGAATTGGAGAGCCATCTAGAGCGCTTGACTGCAGATATTCCGGAGACCAACATAGATGACATTCCTCTTAGGCTTCAGTGCTATGTGATTGGGGTCCCAGGACCTTTTAGGAGGTTCCTTTGTAGGGTGGCCTAAGCAGTGGCGTCTTATCAGGATCATCACCAATGATAGGATGATTGCCTTGTAGACTCATTTTTGGATTTTTTATACTATCATTTTTGCCGATCATAAGGTGTTTTTCAACCTATGATCAAGGACGATGTATATTTTGACACACTCCTATGCTATGCTATATTATTATTATGGTTATCTTGCAAAACATGTTATGGGATGTTTTAAAATTTACTGTTTGATTCAATGCAAATGTCTATTTAACATTCGAGAAGCAACTACATCTACTAATGTATTTAAATATCTTAGAATGTGCTGATATTCTATGTAATAAAAGTCTTGTTCCAAGAGACGGTCTCTCAAAAATAATCGTAATAAGACTGGATTTCTAATGGCATAAACTCAATTAAGTTGTAATACAACGAGTTCCGAATCTAAATTAACAATCAAACTCCGAATTCCAAATGAAATGGATTCATATAATAACTTAATCACTGCACTGTATTCTGCAATGTTGTTCGTTTTTGGCCGAGGCTTACCCCATGCATAGATACTAAGTCATCAGAGGGCAAATAGATAACCCAAGCTGCGAAAGAGATATTATGTGTACTATGACAAGCGTCATCAGCAAAACCAATGTATGTTTGGAGAGGCGCCGACATCTGTAATATCAAGAGTAAAATCAAGATAAGAAGGAACAATAATGAAAAACACTCTCTAAAGTAAAGCATGTATTCCTAATCTAAGAACACACCAAACTTAGAAAGAAACTAGTCTAAAAAATCTCCATGCTAATCTTTTAAGCATAATATCACTTTAGATAAAGCCCATTCCTAGGTTTACCTAAAGAGACACCATCAAAACCTTCTAACTCATAGGCCCCTTTTGCCAACTTTTGCTTGACAATACATGGACCATGCCACATGGGTACAAATTTTCCAGCCCCTAGCTTATCGTTTGCTTGATTGTAAAGTAAGACTAGGTCTCCCTTCGAAAAATTGCAGGGTGTAATATTTCGATCATACTGAGCTTTAATCCTTTTGGCATGAGTTTCGACAGCTAATATAGAATTACGTCGATTCTCATCTAATTGAACTAAGTATAATAAACATTTTTCCTCTTCGTAAGTGGCTGGTAACAATTGCACGACAATTTGTAATGACGGGATTTCACATTCAATGGGTAATATTGCCTCTAAACCGTAAACCAGTTGAAAGGGAGTAAAACCTATTGATGTCTTGACTGAGGTTCGCTATGCCCAAAGCAATGAAAATAACAAGTTATGCCAATTCGACCTATAAATCCCAATGATTCGTCAGATCATGGTGACTAGAACTTTGTTGATTGCTTCAACCAGACCATTTACCTGTGGGTAATATGGAGTGGAACTATCGTGACATAGGCCAAGCTGATCTGTAAGTTCAGTCATCATGAAGTTTTGAAAATGACTCCCATGGTCAGTGATAATCACTTGAGGAACACCAAACCTAGCAATTATATGGTTGAAAACGAAAATCGAGGCAGTTTTTACATCTGCCGAAAATGTAGGCATCGCCTCAGCCCACTTGGTAAAATAATCTACCACAAGGATGATACGCATGCCCCCCGGTCGAGTGAGGGGTACATGTAATTAAATTGATACCCCATTTTGTGAATGGACTAATGGTAATGATAGGGTTGAGAGGAGCAGGTGGAGCATGCATCTTACGATAAAAAATTTGGCAATTGTGGCATTTCTGGACTGCAGTGATACAATCTTTGAATATGGACGGCCAGAAATAGCCAGCACGCAAAATCTTTTGGTCTGTGGCATACCCAGACATATGACCGCCACACGCTTCGGAGTGACAGTCATTAAGAACCTTTTCCGCCTCGTCATGAGTAAGACAATGGTGGAAAACAGAATCCACCCCACGACGATAAAGAGTATCTCCAATAATAGTGTATGGTTGGGACTAGAATCGTATTTTCCGGTGCTGAGATCATGAAATGTCCCGCCGAAAAGGTTGGTTCTGAAGATAGACAATGATATCTCCATACCATGGATCAACAGTGCTGATAAGGAACAAGGATTCATCCGCAATGGGTTCTTCTGCCACATGTTCAGTATCAGCACGAGGGAAGTCACACATCAATTCCGCAAAAACCAAAGACTTCTTTGGCTCGCCCTTTTCAAATTCCATGTCAAATTCTTGTAGGATGACAATCCATTTGGAATACTTGCCCCCAACCAATTTTTTAGTCACAATGTATTGCATAGAGCTACAATCAGAAATGACCGTGGTTTTGCGTAACAAAATGTAATGATGAAATTGTTAAACAACTTGGACTGCAGGTATGGCCAATTTCTCCACATGTGAATATTTTAACTCAGTTGGAGTTAGAGTCCGACTAAGATAATAGATCACATGTTCACTTTTGAATTCATCCTGTTGAATTAAAACCAGGGAAAATTTTAAGAACCCCCCCTAAATTTACATGTATAATAAATGGGCGAATGTCCATGGTATATAGGAAAAATGGAAGGCGATTTTATCAATAATATGATATGTATATATAATTTTTTGGTGAATATCTCACCAGGCATGGCGAATATTTTACTCAATTATAAAATCTTGTGTTTATTGAATACACAAATGAAATCATTGCATTTCTTTAAAATATCTTTTGAAATCAAAATTACTGAAATTGCATATCGATAATCTAGTGGGTGTAAGATAAAATTCACCCGTGCCATTCACAGAAAGCATGAGGAAAAACCTAATACTATATATAAAACCAAAAAAAATTCAAATTCATCACTTCTAGGGTCCTCATAACCACCTTGCCAATACAAAAGTATGTTCCTGTTTGCAACTAGAAAAATTACCCAAATTACAATCTGTTTACTCCACTTCTAGGGACCTCATAACCACTCTGCCAATACACAAGTATGTTCCCATTTGCAATTACAAAAATTACCTAGATTACCCAAATTACAATCTGTTTACTCCAGCATATGTTGGAAAGTTATAGAAGGATGACTAGTGCAATCAATCCATTCCTTTTAGCCTTGGATTTGTTTCAGTTTAAAACAGAAGTATACAAATATACTTGTCCAATGTCTATGCTTTAACCATTCACCTTAAGATGTTTTTACAATATAATTTCCTAAGTCTATTTAATATCGTCATTATCATAAAAACCAACCTATATCCATCTTTAACTCCACATCTACCACTCTTAGGGGGATGAAATCTATTTATCCCTCTGAGCACTTGGTAGACCTAGAATTAAGATGGATCTAAGATGATAGAATTTCCCCTTTAAATAGTCTATGATCACATGAATACCATGGGTCAATACCATGGGTTATCATAAACATGGAGCTTAAAAATT